>KQ962405.1:68532-100381 GCA_001563735.1 Leucoagaricus sp. SymC.cos | reverse complement strand
AAAGAGTGTTTCTTGCACCCCGGTTAGAGGTAGAAATGCCGCCCCTCAGGCTCGTTTGTAAATTATCATAGAGTCATGATTCATTGAAATAAACATAGGCCATGCAAGGAATGGTTAGCTGATGATGGTTCTTTTTCCAAGAATACGACTTATCAACCCTTTTCTATGAACAATGACATTAGTCAAGTTCCATAATCACGTATTCTTCAATATCGGAGACGAGCTCGCCGCCCATGACTGTTTTTATTCTTTCTACGTGGTACTGCTGATAAAAAGATGGCTCGATGTCGAGGCTGGGCTGCAGTATCGGAGAAATTACTCTGGCAGCTCTCTATCATGTATTTCGCGTTGCTCTGCATTGCTGCCTTGTGTACCATTGTCGGTGCATTCGCCGAGTCTCATACTGTCTACTTCGAGAACCACTGTGGCTTTGGAACGGTTAGTATCTCAGATAATCACGTTCATGATCAATACAAACTCCACTCAAATCATGCATGATAGCCAACGCTCGTTCAGGGATCATCCAACGTCTTCTCTCAGGGCGAGGACTATACAAGCGATGGTCCTCTCACGTCAGCCATTGACTATCTCAACACCGGTATTGAATCACTAATTTAAATCTGTTCGAGTATCCGCATCTTTTATCTGAACCATTCAGGCACTGCGGATTGAACGGCGAAAGATGTACTGTCGTCAAACTCACACTCAAGAATCCAGATCCTAATGTACCTGGAAGCGCCGGTTCCACTGTTGTCATTTTGGTTACTCCTCCGTGAGCAACATTTTATAGCTTAGTGGTGGCGAGAGTGTTCGACAGCTGAAAATGAAATACTTAGATATGCATTCTCCGAACCTACCGGGTTTGTATATTATAATGGATGCGATGGTTCTGGTACAAACTGTGAGTACATGATTAGGCAGTGCCACGGCGTCGTCCGATTCGCAGGTACTGACACTCGATTGAGGCATTAATGAATTTTGTCCGCTTGCCTCGCCATCACCCAACGGCTCTCCTAGGGAGTTTCTTTGTCAGGCTAACGATGTGATGATGGCATCAGCGTGGTGCTCCAGCTTTCAAATTTCAATAGTGAGGACTTTCTCATCTCTTCCGCCGCGTCGTATCTTCTTATTGTTTGATATGCACCTGGTAGGTCGATCTTGCTATTATTTTCTGCGATGATTAAGCGCGTCGGTTGTTCAAGTTTTTTCGAACTGAGACGCAAGGGACAAGAATCTTGTGGCTAAAAAGCCTTATAAGCAACGGTATCAATTCAGTCAAATCAGTCCAAATACACGCAGTACGTATCACGAGCAATCACAAACGTATTATTACAAGATATTCTCGAGAAAAAAAGAAAACCTTGTCATCGGTCGTCGCACCAAGTCCAAGGGACGGAAGGAAACCCGTCGTTATTCATTTACCAAAGCCTAGTCTCGAGCAAGAGGTCAGAGTTACCCTCCAAGCCGACGCAAGCCTTCAAGAAGCTCTCGAGGGCGTTGCGTTGCCTGTTCAGGCTGTTGACGACGTCGGTGCCTGTAAAAGGGTATATTAAACCTCTGGGCTGATGTGTCTGGGTGATAGAGTAACGTACCAGGCTTGACGTGTACATGATTAGGCAGTGCCACGGCGTCGTCCGATTCGCAGGTACTGACACTCGATTGAGGCATTAATGAATTTTGTCCGCTTGCCTCGCCATCACCCAACGGCTCTCCTAGGGAGTTTCTTTGTCAGGCTAACGATGTGATGATGGCATCAGCGTGGTGCTCCAGCTTTCAAATTTCAATAGTGAGGACTTTCTCATCTCTTCCGCCGCGTCGTATCTTCTTATTGTTTGATATGCACCTGGTAGGTCGATCTTGCTATTATTTTCTGCGATGATTAAGCGCGTCGGTTGTTCAAGTTTTTTCGAACTGAGACGCAAGGGACAAGAATCTTGTGGCTAAAAAGCCTTATAAGCAACGGTATCAATTCAGTCAAATCAGTCCAAATACACGCAGTACGTATCACGAGCAATCACAAACGTATTATTACAAGATATTCTCGAGAAAAAAAGAAAACCTTGTCATCGGTCGTCGCACCAAGTCCAAGGGACGGAAGGAAACCCGTCGTTATTCATTTACCAAAGCCTAGTCTCGAGCAAGAGGTCAGAGTTACCCTCCAAGCCGACGCAAGCCTTCAAGAAGCTCTCGAGGGCGTTGCGTTGCCTGTTCAGGCTGTTGACGACGTCGGTGCCTGTAAAAGGGTATATTAAACCTCTGGGCTGACGTGTCCGAGTGATAGAGTAACGTACCAGGCTTGACTAGGGGAGCCTTGAGCATATAAGACAACAAGGAGAGGACGGAGTACAAAGGAGCAAAGTCCTCTTGTTGGCCGACCTTGCGGTACTGAACGCGAGTAAGGAGCTCAGTGAGGATGGTCAAGTCCAGAATGAGGGGAGTAGCGAGAAGGGAATCCTAGAAACATGACATCAGCTTCCGAACGATAAAAACATCGAATAATATCTACATACCTCGCACTCGTTGAAGATGTTGATAGTAGACCTGCCACCGCAGAAGATCTCGGAGTAATACTCGTCGATAGCGCGCTTAGAATCACCGACAGCGGGAACATATTTGATGACGACGATATGATCAGGATGCTCGCCCTTTTCAACAGGAACGCCCTTAGGTCCAACCTCAGGAGCCTTGAAGAGAAGACGATTGGCGTTAACCATATCATCGACGACACTACTCTTGCTAATTTCCTTACTCTTGAACTGCCTCTCAGCAGACAAGTTATGACCATCATTGTTACCAAGATGGTTGTAAGAAGCGATGGAAAGAGGCTTGATACCAGCATTGACGAGGAACTCGGCGAAAACGGACTTGAGCTTGGTTTGGCCAGACTTGAGGTCATCACCACCGATGAATGACTTCTGACGCTCGGCGAGCTCAATGGCACCAGGAACAAAAGTGTTCTGAGGGGCTCCGTTGACGAAAGGTTGGTTCTCGAGGATAGCGGCGACGGCGAAGAGGGTGGAAGGGGAGACCTCGGGGTGAGAGTTCTTGATGGCGTTCAAGAGGTTATCGGCGGTATCATTAATACCGGGGATTATGTCGCTGTAACGCTCAGTGTTGGCAGTCCAGAAAACGACGACACGGTCAAGACCGTTATCCTCCTTGAACTTGCGAATGTCGGCACGGATGTGTTCAAGGTGAGCTTGCTTACCAGTACCGGGAATAACATTATCCGCACGTTCCTCCTGGTTGGCCGCGATGAAGTCGGGATAGTAAATAGAGGGAAGAGGCTTGCCGAGGAGAGCCATGTGAGGAGCAACCTGGCGTTGAAGGTCGTAGTCCAGGACTTGAGCACGAGCCATGGCCTTGTCAAGGCTGACACCGGAGATATCCCATCCACCCAAGACAAGATCGTTGGGGTGGACCATGGGAAGAATGTCAGAGATGGGGACATGTACTTCTTTGCCACTGGCGTCGGTACCAATGCTGACGGTGGATGCACGGAGGAGGGAGCCAATATAGTTGGGCTGTTGGACACCCTCCTTGGTGTGCCACGTGATGTTGTGACGGTTGGCGAGTATGGTGGCGCACAAGGTCGTACCATTGTTACCACCAACACCAATCATCATAAGACTACATAGAAAGCGTGTCAACTCGTGTTGAAAGGCGACGGGGATGATAAGAGGACTCACCCAGTCTTGCTGACGGTCTTCTTGGTGCGGAACTGGTATTCTTCGGCCTTGGGGACAACGGTGAGGTGGCCGTTGGTAACTGCGACACTGGCGCCGCGGTTGTAGAACTTGGAAAAGATGTGCTCATCGTCGTAGAGCGTATTCCCCGACTGCACGGTGATGTAGTTGGGACGACGTGCAGCGGTGGGGTGGACGGGGAGAATGCCCTCAAGCTGAGAGTCAGGAGTGTTGTAACCGGTAGAAACGTTAGTAGGAGACATATTGTTTAAAACGCAGGTATCCAAGCAGGATTAATGAAAAACGAAGCCAGCGGCCGTATGTTTGAGTCCACGATGAGAGTTGTGTTGAGAGCAAAGCTGGTTTGAGTACATGCACAGGTTGCAAGTGACTCTTAGAAAAGAGGCGGTCGAGTACGGAGACCGACTGAAGATCTGCGAAGGCGACAAGTAGCTGGGTTCGATGATGGGGAATTCAACTAAATGTGGAGGGGTTTATATAGGCGAGAGGGCTAGGCAGATGGTGATAAGAGTGAAGGCAGAATGACAAAGTGGTTTGCGTGGAAAAGGAGTTTTGAAGCAAAAAAAATTCATTTGATCGTATGGTGTCAGGGTCTATTTCGGCATCAGTTGTCCCATCAGAACCGATGATCCAATCGGCCGCCTCGTAGATACGATGGCATGTACATGAGGCTGATCCCCAGAGCTCGACAGCACCCCAAATTCCATACGCGAGGCTAGGGTTACGGGAGACTTTCTGAAAGGAAAAAGACGAAGCTCGCTACAGCCTGTATTGTTTATCAAAATCGCAAGCAATTGGAAATAAGGAATGCTACATATGAACGGTATGACCGAATTATGAACGGATTAATTTCCTCGTGATCAAGCTGAAGTCACTACTTCGTAATTGAGCGTACTCAATTGGTACTCAATTGATGAAACAGCCGCCTGGCATCGCACTTCGGACGACAAACCGGTCAACAAGAAGCACAAGATTCTGGTCAGCAGAACATAATCCATAAGTTAGTCCTAATACGCATCCGTCTCCAGACTGCAATTAGTGGCGTTCTATCTCGAAGGTCGAAACAGCCGACTCAGGACGAAGAAATATGAATAAAGAAGAGCTCTATCTATGATATTAGTAGAATCAATGAACAATCATCGGACCGTGACTAAGCGTCAACTCCCAAATTTACGTTTAGTCTTGGACAGTTTCCTAGGAAATACGGCATACAACGTGTAATGAGACTTCTATGGTGGCTTCGGAAAACACCATTTCCCAAGACGATCAAACCTGTGGTGTCGGCGGACAGGCTCGGTACAAGTAGTCTCAGCTCCTCATTTTATTGTGTTTGCAGGCAAGAAAATTCACGCAGTTCAGCCTTCGTGAGAGTAGGGTTACGAACATTTCAGTTAAGAGCGTGGTTAAGCCCGGAGGATATTGCGGGATGGAGCAAGCGCTCGGCACCAAACATTGCAAGGCGGCACTTTTTGAACGGTCGTATGACGGAAATCAGTTCGTGCTTGTTGCGCCCACATTCATATTCAGGGTACCCCTAAAACCTTGCTTGTCGGCATCGTCTTAAGCTAGGCAACGGCAGCCTTATGGGAATGCGATATAGCTCCAATCGCAACTGCTTGAGCGAAAGCCGAACACAGCTTGGTCATTCAGTTGACCAGGAACGGCGGAGGTCGGGAAAGCTCGAGATCAATCTGGCCTAAAGTGCAGCGGTATGTAGTCCATGACTCCATGTCGGTCGGGACCCGTTCGGGAAAAGATATCATCAATTGTTTGTCCTTTCGGGTTGCGCTTGAAACGAAAACTGAATATTGTGAAATACGAAGATCAAGGATAGAAAGACTAAACCCAAGGGAATAATATTGAACAGGTGGCTGGTGGAAGCGAGTGACCTCAGAGGTCACGGGAGAATAGTAAAGTGGGTAGCTACGTCGAGACAAGACCTGTAGCAGAATTGCGTTGGCGACAGGGGCGATTTCGCCTCGTCCTTGCTTCTCGGACTCAGGTCGAGCATCTTAGTAGGTTCGAGTTTGAATGCCCAGCTGGGTTCAGAGCCGCCAAGGAGCTCAATCATGACTGTGGCTTTTTGGGGTCTGATGAAATACCGGATAAGAGTACAAGATTGTCAAGTGCTCACTACTGGCACAACCAAATGTCGACGCCGGCGTCGCCACGGTAGTCGAGAATACGAGTTGCTGTTGATTTGTCCATTGACCATCAGCGACACTATTTGTACCGGAGGGCATAACCAAACAACCTCCAATTGCGCGCAAAAGTTTGTTTGGGCAGGCTGCCAGATCGACCTCACCATATGTTCGCCGTCCTCTCCCGTCCCGTCCAACGACGTGTTCTCGCTCATTCCGCACGATGGATGTCCCAAAAACCACCATCTTCCTCGTCGTCAGGCGCGACGGCGCCAAAAGAACTAAAGCCTGAGACAACCGGAACTCCAGAGACGTCACAACCGGAGTCAGCGCCCAGTCTCGATTTTTCGCCTCCGGAAGTTGAACCTGCGCCGAAGAAGGAACAACAGAGGACGGGTGCTCGGTCTTCAAAAGGTACCCTTTCGGCGAGTGAGAAGAGGAGACAGAATATGGGGAAAGTGTCGTTCGGACTTTTAGGTCTTTCTATTGCCCTCGGGATCTTTTATATGGGTAGAGAGTGGGAGGTGGATGAGTTGAAGGAGAAGAAGCTGGTAAGTATCCTTGTGACAGATATTGTTGTGATGTTGCTCAGATGTCCGCATGTAGAAAATCGAGTATGCTCCTCAAGGGCGGTGGAATAGAACCAAGGAGCGGATGGGTGATCTATTCGACGTAAGTTTCTCTTTATTTGGTTTTAGGCCGTTGCTAATCCGTCTTCAACAGTACTTTAACAAGCCCGCTTGGACAGAACTCCTACCTCCACCTTATCCACCCCCACATCAGAAGCCTTACACTCTCTTGATTTCTATCGACGATCTTCTGGTGACTTCAACTTGGGACGTATGTCAACGGTTATTGAAACTTGTTCAAGAGCTCATTTCATCGTATTAGCGTCAACATGGGTGGCGAACAGCCAAGCGACCCGGCGTGGATTACTTCCTCGCCTACATCTCTCAGTTCTATGAAGTAGTTATCTTCACGTCCCAAAATTACTATGTGCGTTCATCCCTACCTGTTCCCCATACATGTTCATACCTTCTTTAGACCGCTATTCCCATTCTCGACAAATTAGACAAGTATAATTTCTTCATTGCTCACCGTCTGTTCCGGGAAGCAACGCGGTCGATCAATGGCACTATTGTCAAGGTCAGTTCCTGCCTCACGATACTATAGCTCGTGCTCATGCGCATCTACAGGATCTTTCCTACCTCAACCGCGACCTCTCAAAAGTCGTTGCTCTTGATACCGAATCAATGCATTACCTGACTCACCCCGAAAACGCCATTATCCTTCCCAAGTGGGAAGGCGACCCAAGTGACAAAAGCCTTGTCGCAATGATTCCTTTCCTCGAATGTGCGTGCTCTGTATCATTTCAACTTGGTCCAACTTACTGACTGATTTCGTTCATTAGCCATCGCAATCTACAAGCCTGCTGATGTCCGACCGATCCTTGAGGCGTATCAAGGAAAAGATATTCCTATCGAATACGCCAAGAAGGAAGCGGAAGCGAAGCAGAAGCATATCGAGGAATGGAAGAAGAAGTCTCATCAAATCTCGAGCGGCTCATTCTCTAGCATGTTCGGTCTTTCACAACCTGTGCGTCCATATCGATTCGATGTTTGAGTCTTCAAGTGCTGACTGTTGTCTTAGAGCTCGACCCCCTCGGGCCAGCCACCACCGACATACCTCGAACAAAAACGTGCCGAAGCTCAGAAAACGTATCTCGAGGAGCAGAAGTACATCGAGTTGAACCGTGAGACTTTTGACAAGTTGTTGGAACAAGAACAACAGGCGATGGCGGCTCAGACTCCTGGAAGCTTGTTTGAGGTGTTCCAGGGAAAGAAATCCGAAGATATGGCTGCTCAGTCTGGACAACAACAACAGCCTGCCCCTTCGACATCGCAGGATCCGGCTAAGAAGGCTTAGAGGATGAGAGAGGAGAGGGGGGGTACGGTGATGGTCGTTACTCGTATCATGGTAGAGGTCGGAGAATAGAGAGGCGTTTGTGCCTCTTACGCGGTTAAGGTGGACTAATCATACGGTATTTATTCTTTAGTCGTTCACACCCTTACTCAGTCACACATTTATTTTCTCCAAATGGCTGTGAACTGCGCATGCCTTACCTTGACGCGTCAATAATCCAAGGCGTGGTTAAATGAAGGCACAAAGTGAAATGAATAAATAGCCCACGATCGCGATTCAACAAGTCTTGCCGTCTTGTACTGCCACTACACGGATGATCGCCAAGTCCTCCCTCAGGTAATCCAAAGTTGGTCACGGTACCGAAGTCGTCAGAGGAATGACAGCCCCCACCCGATTGGACCCTTGCGTCGTGCTGAGTGGAAGTGCTGGCGTCGTCGGTTCCGGTTCAGCTGCTGGCGGTTTCGTGAACACAGCTTGCTGCCAGTCTAATGTGGGTGTGATCATGGCGACACTCGTTGGCCAGCATTGATAGTAGTCTGGCATTGAGGGGAATTGATTCAGTGGTTGTTTTGATTTAGAAGCCGATGAATACGGCTCACGTTCATGATTATGATGGCAGTAGAATCTGGTGTGTGGTCGTTGAATAAGTAAGGTGTAATTACTGACAGAGATGGTATTTACTCACCCTTCGACACATTTTGTCGGACCTGTGTATTGGTATCCGCCACCTAACAGGAACAGCAACAGGCCACGTTAAACCATAGAAACGAAGATTAAGGAACCAATAAAGAACGGCGAAGATGATGACAATCGTATCAAACGAAGGGGGTACGGTGGTAAATCCAGACCAAGATAAGGAAAACGGTGTCATCTGTAACAAAGTGGAGCTCCAAAGAAGCCAACCTCTTGAAGCTGCGGCCTAATAGTAGCGAAGGCAATAAAGGGAGAAAAAAGAAAATCATCATGGTACATATGTGTTGAGATCTTACATTGACTCCACCCTCCCGCTAATAACTCAGGAACTTTTTCATCAGCCGCTACCGCCGGCGGTGCTCCTGCGGCTTCAGCTCCAGCTACATCAATTGCTGCTCCAATAACCCCTGAGATAACCAAGCTTCCCGCTACCAGTAGACCGGCTGTGGTCCGTGATTGCTTGATTGAGAGTGCCATGACGGGCGGAAAAGATAAATTCGAGGAGAAGGAGGAAGAGGAGACAAAGACAGAGGGGCGAGGTGGTAAACGGCAACTTGGACGGTATGGCACTAATTGCCGTTGACGGACTAACTGCGTAATCAGGCGGTAGGTTTTTTCATTATCCAAGAAGTCATTCTACTCCATTTGATCTATCCAACATCCGAAATCATCATGCTCGAAGGCTTCGGTGCTTGACTATGCTTGAGCAACGGTCAGGCACAAGGTCTTCTTCCAAAGCAAATAGGAACAACGACACAGGACTATACTGGCCATTGACGAGATCGCGGACTTTGAATGAGAGTTACTATATCATATGATCATAGAGTTCGCTTGGAAAATGAGTGGAACGGAAGAACTTCTGGTGTTTGGTTGAATTGAGGGTGTATGATATTCGGGAAAGCACCGGACTTGAGCTTGAGCGGAGAAACTATTCGGGGAAATTGACATGGGATGGACCGGGAAAAGATCAACGGTCCGCTCTATTTTGGTTTTTCAATACTCGTTCAGATGACTGACAGATTTAAGTATAGATCGGATATGCGTATGTACGTAGGTACAAAGAGACATAGAGTACTGTTTAGAAGATGGAGCTAGCAAGCACGGTTTTAATTGTTTGAGCGAACAACTTGTGCGCGGGGTAGGTAGGGTGCAAGTTGTTACTGAGATAAAGGTCGATTCAGCGATTTGACTATGAGAAAAAAAAGGAAATAGCGACGACTTACATCCAGAAGAGGGTGGGATCGTCGCCGTAGGAGGTGGCGTCTTTGAAGCCATATTGAGTAGGTGCGTCTAAGATGGTCTCGAATTGAGTATGCGAGTCATATAGGTAGGTTGTAACCTATCAAGTGCAACACTTAGAATCACGTCGAAGTGACGGGAGGAAGGTAAACTTACCCCAGTATTGTTTGCCTTGAAGGAGCTGATTTTAGCAGCGAGCTTGGAGTTGAAGGTAGTGATGACTTTAGCCTCAGTAGCCTGTGAGGTCGGGTCTGATGCGAGCATCTGTGCAGTGAATTGGGATTTTAATGATAATCCAGGCAGCCAAAGTTGTCGTACCAAGGGTGACCTGTCAACAGGTGGAACATTGAGGAAGAGGAAGTTGCGAGCGCCGACGTTGCTACGGTGGTGACTGTGAACAAGAGATCGAAATTATACACAGAAAGTCAACGCACTAGAGTTTCTGGACTAGGGCAAAGTATGCGTTGAGCAAGGTGTCGGAAAACCTGAGGGTCTGTAAGCAATATGAACATCAATGGAGTACCTCATTAGCTCACGCGTCACGGTCGCCGGGCTGGTACCAGCTGTTCCCGATATCGTTGATCCCGATCCATACTGAGAACAAGGAGTTGCTTGAAGTCCAGGGAGTGCTCGCAGGCTTTGAACCAGCGCCGCTCAAGAATTGATTGACCTGGTCTGTCAGGGACAAGACTGTCGACGTGTAAGGTGGAACGAGATTTGCATCGATTGTAGCACCACCGTAAGCATAGTTGTAGGTCAGCAGGAGGGATTTGTTGTATTGAGAGGCTACATAGTCAAGCCAGTTCTCTCCTCCTGAAGACGTCCAGCCTGGATATGGTGGGTTGCCGAGAATATTACCCGGAGATGGAAGAGTGCTCGAGGGACTGAACCCGGTCTGGGTGTAGGAATCGCCGCTAAAATCGGAATCAAAAGGGTACTAATATTCACTGTAGGACGAGAACGCACAAGCTGAACCAGTAATTCGCTTTTGCAACTACTGTCGGTGTACTGGTGGGAGCTGAAGCCGTCTTCGATGTTGTGGTAGAGCTAGCAGCCCCAGGGGCGCATTGAGAGTACCCTGTGTCGGAAAGTTTAGTCGTCTTGTGTTTGACGATGGGGTTGGCATCTAGGGACTAACATTCATTTTGAACGACACAAGTATATCTTGTTTAAAAAGCTGAGCTTGAGTCCCAGGGTACATGAGGCCGTGCACTTACCCAGAGACGCAAGTCGTTTGTCCGGTCCAACCATTACCGCCGCCTTACGGGAATCAGTACGGAAGTGGTCATAAGCCAATCTGCCAAAACCACTTACATTGTCCCCAAGCGCCAACTTGAGCCGCCGCCAAGGGGGTCAACGTGGCAAGACCAAGAAGCGTCGAGACAACCGAAATATGTTGCATTGTGTATCAGCTAGGAAAGAAATCCTTGCAACTCCTATCGTTCATATAATCGTGCTTTTAAAGCATTTAAGACATTGGAACCCAACACCGTGGGCAGGTCAGGTGGGCACCTGTGGCTCGGTTGCTGTGGTCACTATGTCAGTCAATGTCCGAGATTTCTGAACTTCAGTGAGAAGAAGTCCCTTCGGCTGATGACGATTGAGTATGCGTTGGGTACTGACGACCCGCAAATCCGGGGTAAGTCCGAGATCTAGGATCCATTGAGGGAAGCTTGTTGAACAAGTAGCTAGCCGTTCCTTGTCTATCCCTTTATTTATTATTTTTAGACAACTGTCAATGGGAGGCGCGATAGACAAGTATATTAAGTCGGTAGGCTACGGTGTGTCAGCTTACCTCGCGTTCGCGGATGATTTTCGAAGCTCGTAAGGAATAGAGTCTTTGAGTCATAAACGTTTGAACATGCGCGGTACCTCAGTAGTTTGATTTACGGCGATTCCGTGCCAACATCACTGAGTTCTGGATCTCAGCAATGACTTGGAGCTTGAAGGTGGTTTATGGGTTATGGTTCCAATGCCAACAGAATCCTCTGATCCGGGGCGTTAAGGGCAGGTCCTTGACTCGTGAGAGTATCAGTGATCACTCCGACGGACCACTCTTCGCACTCCAGGACCAAGTCTGTCTGAACTTCGTCCTCGAACAGCAAGAAGGCAATGTGCTTGCCGTGCGTCTCATGAATTGCTTATAAATGCCAATGAATTAGCCCTTGATCCAACCGGATTGGTTAGCCGCTGAGGCAGGGTGCAGTCGGGTATACCGATGCGACCTGAATGAGCGTCGTCTGTGAAGCTGATTCTCAGGTTACACCATACGCACCGGAGACATTTCAAGCTCGATTCCTGTCACCGATGGTAGTGACGATTCGATCAACGAATTTGAATCGCCGCCAGCACTCGTTGCTGGGGATCGACATTAATTACGAAACAAAATCGTTGAGCGGTCTCGAACCTGAATTTAATTCAATTGTCTGATCGTAACTTGTTCACGAGTTTAAATCGTGGTATTTATTTATGTGGCGATTCAAACTCGCCAATTGAATCGTTACTGCCATCGTTGACAGGAGTCGAACCTGAAATGTCTCTAGGGACGGGGGCACAGTTTGATTCACTTCAAACTTCAGCGTTTCAGCGTTCCTCTATCCTCAAAGATGATCAGAACGGGCGAACCCGAACATAGGTCTCAATTGGTCAGGAAAAGAAGGTTGAGGACAAATTTCGTACGTGACGCATTCACGTTGTACATATATAGCTCGCATTCGGGCAAGTCATTAAATAACGGGCAGTGGGCTAACGGTTCGCCACGCTTTTCCCCAAGGGAAGCTACTCTCCAGGCATGGTATCCCTACAGGCAATTTTCCTCCCAACTCCTGTGGTTACCTGTGCTGAACTGTGCCAATAGGTGTCGACAGACGCCACACCATATCAGAACGATGACATTCTGCCGCTACCTCCTGCTCGAAGGACATGGACAAAACGTACCTTCGTGTACTTTTGGCTCCCAATCGGTAGGTTTGCCATAAAACTTTTTTTTCTTGTTACTACTCACGTCTCGCAGGTATCAGTCTTGGAGCATGGTCCTCGGCATCCACAGCTCGTACGTATTGGTTGTTTTTGCTGAAGAAATACTTCGCAAACGCGATTCCTTGAAAACAGTCGCTATCGGCCTCACAGTTGGCCAGTCGATTGCAGGTGCGTCAATGGTCAAGCTCTCAGAGTTTCATGGACCTACGCCAAGTCTCATATTTATTCTTAGTTTGCGTGCTCAGCAACATGATGTACGACTCTAGTCTGATCTTCGACTTCGACATAAGCTTATCTCGAATTTTAAGAATTGCTCTCGCCATGTTTGTGAGTGGAATGGCAGGAAGTAAATGGCATGTTCCATTTGTGCGTGGCTTTTTTCTGCATATGATTCTCTTCGTACATATTGATAATGAACCCAGGCTGTCATCAATAGGACCTGTTGGGGAATGTACGTCCGGTTTGCGACCTGCAATCCTCGGCCTACTAATCAGCTACAGACGAGGAGCGTGGTTCGTAGTAATGAATCGTATCATTTTGTCTTGCTGCTGGTTCGGTATTGAGGGGTGGTACGGAGGGCAAATGGTAAGGATAATGATTGGGGCTATCTGGCGTGAGTGGTACCGCATCTGGTTTATAGCTTTCTCATTCATGACTGTAGCAAGCTTCCACCATATGAAGAATCGCCTCCCTGCTAGCGTTGCGACTACGTCAAATGAACTTCGTAAGTTCGCTCAAAGACCGATTGGTCGACTCATTCTGAAATGTAGCATAGTGTCTTTCATGATTTTCTGGCTCATAGGACTGCCCTTGATCCTTCTTCGACCCGAGCGGTTGGTCCTCATGCTTGGTGCATTGTCCCAAAAACTGACAACATTTGACCATATACAGTTATGATCGTCCAGCACTATTTGCCTCTGCTATCGTCACTGTCGCAATGTTTATAATCTTCATATGGGCGGTCGTTAAACAAGGGAACGCTGGCCCTCTGTGGAATAGTCCTGATCAAGCTTCTAATGTCCAACTATCCGGCTCCCAGGTGAACTGGATAATGTTATGGATGATCACCCGGGGAATAGGCTGGTGGGCCAGCGGGATACTTTATCAGAGTGGTTCGTGCGCCTCTGCCATCACTTAGGTAACTCTGGGCCTCTGATTCATAACACGTAGATTTCACTCGGTACGCCAAACAGAACAACAACCAGTTCATCGGCCAAATACTTGTCTTTCCCTTGGTCTCTTCTTGTACAAATATCTTTGGCATTATCACAACTTCATGCGCCCGAGGCTTTTATCCTGAGGAACCATTACTCTGGTAACTTTGCATCTCGTTGGGATTAAATATCTGATATTGACACTCCACCAGGAAACTCTATGATCTGCTCTATGCAATTCAAATGCACGAGGGAAAGTGGGCTAGAGTAGCCGTCTTCTTTGGTGCTTTTGCCTTCCTCCTATCTACCCTATCGGCAACGGTGATGCTGGATCGTTTCCTCTCCTTATCCACTAGTTCTGACAAATGCAATCAGATCGCAGCGACAGCAATCGTTGGAGGAATTGATTTTTCTGCCCTTCTGCCGCGGTAAATACTAGAATGCTCATTTCTGATGTCCGCTCACTTTGACCTCTAGATATATCAACATTCGTCGCGGCGCCTATATTATTGCCTGTACTGGTGTACTCATCCAGCCGTGGAGGATTCTTAACGTAAGGAAGGCAGAAGCTAGATTATTTGTGCTTTGAGAGGCTGACACCTCGCATTCAGACAGCCAATAGCTTCATAGCTGCGCTTACGGGTTACGCTGTCTTTCTCAGTCCGTTGACTGGAATTATGCTTGTGAGCCTATTGAACAAGCTCTCAGCCAGATGGGAAAATAACAAATCTTTCCAGGCAGAGTATCACATCGTAAGGCAACGGCGCATTAAGCTTTCACACATATTTACTCCGAATGCTACGAGTGATTACTGGTAGGCATTTTGATTTTGTTCATCATAAGTTGCTCACCAACTTGATCATGCCCAGGTTTTGGCGTGGATTAAATCCACGAGCTCCGGTAGCCTTCATCCTTGTGAGCTTAATCTCATTCTACGGTTTCTTCCGACTTAACAACAAACCAGGGAGTCCTTCCAAGCCTTCCGGGCTTTGCTTCGTCCATCAACCCTCAAGGTGTGTCCGTAAGCACGGACTGGATGTGGGCATTTTCTATCACTCTTCTGAATGAAGCTCACTAGTTTCAAGGCGTATCTACTACATGTCATGGTTTTTGGGAGTGTCAATCAGTGGATTCGTTTGGATCTTTCTAAACAAGGCCTGGCCTCCTCGTGGTCTTGGGGAGACTGACCAAACCGAGACACCGGGGTCGAGCTCAGACCACGACACAGCGGAGTCTTTCTCTCAGCCTGAGGAGAAGGCAATCCCCTAGAAATCCTCAGAACAAGCACGATACACTTTTCAATGATTCAGTCGGATCTGACAAGGAATATTCTTAAGAACAGTTCTACAAATACATTTGGCTCATTTCATGTTATGACACCGCTGACATAGGTGTTGTATTAGTATTCGCTCGCACCCCTCTCCACTAGAACTCCCATCCGCTACTCGAGAAATCCCAGCCGCCCGTGAAATCCGACGCTGGCTGCTTGGGACTCTCTGGTTCTTTAGGCGGCTTCATTTGTTCTGAATTTTGTTTGGCATTGCGGTGCTTTCCTTTTGGAACACGGCTCGAGTTTATTGTGGACTTCGGGCTAGACAGAATATCACTGGACGTTGGGGACCTTGGACTCAGCTGATTACGTGTCAGATATTTCGTTTTGACCACGGACGCAGGGCTGCTCACAGGAGAAGATACACTCTCTGTAGCTGTACCAACAAGAGTGGGAACATCGCTCAAGCTTTCAATATCGTAAATGACTTCGGCATCTCGTCTGAAGAAGCAGAGAATTGAAATCAAAATCGAGAAAATAGATACCAATTAACTGACCTTTTCTCCTTCCCCTGGAGGCTCAGGTGATCAACAGCATTGTCAGCATCAGATCCTGTGCTGACATTATAAACGAAACTCACGTTCTCGTTCCAAGCAATCTTGGCCTTCAACTCAGTATCCCCGAAGAGAAGAATAACGTCGATCATAACTTTGTAGTAGACTCGGCCTCTTGGGTTTACACAACGAAGTGTGGGCACGCCTGCCAAATCGGCTTTGATAGTGCATATCACTTGATAACTGTCTGTAGCCTTTGAGTATGGTTTACTCACCTTATCGAGGTGTAAGGCTTACCTGGATCATTATCCATCCATTTATATCCGTCCGCAGGAAGACCGCCATGATAACATAAAATTTCTTTCTCCATTACCTGGAGTTGTCGAGGGTTCGGATAACCCCTCGTATACGAGCAACGATATTCCTCTGTGTCTAGAACCTTGGCATTCTGACCGAGTTATTATATGGGCATCAGTCTCAAATTCTCCAATCGCCTAGCGAAGTAGTCGCACCTTGTGGAGAAGAAGATTGAATCCGTTAGGAATCGCCTTTTCCCCTGACAGCATCTCCACACATTTCGATCGACGTTCTACATGATCTTCGAACATTGAGTTATATATGATGGAGCACTCAACACCGAATGCGTATCGTGCCATCCGAGAACGAACTGGTCGATCCAGGATGCCCACGATAGCACCATCTGCAACGGCTTTATTACTGGACGGTGATGATCATGATTTTAGCCGTCACAAGGTAGCATGGATATCCACTTACAGTCGTGTGTCCGGCCGCGAAGCCTTAAGACCGTATCGTTGCAATTGTTCCCTGACACATTTGAATAGATATTTGTTGTTGGAGAACCCACCAACAAAGAACACGCTCTAATGTATTGTTGGTTTTCTCTGACTGAAATAGACCTACCCTAGAGATTAGGTGAGGACTCACGGAAATCGATCGGCGGGAGCCCTCCCATTGCTCCAGGACACCATCAATAATACATCTAATCGCGGGCTCGTAGAACGAGGATATCATTTTCCTGTGAAAATAGCTCGCGAATGAGCGGACTGTGCCTCAAAGAGACAAAGGCTTGCCTACCCATCAAGACGAAGTTTGCCTGCGGATATCTGAAAATCAGGATCTTTATCGCGCACTGAGCCGAATTGGATGTCATATGGGATAGCTGGATCTTGAAAGGTGCACTTCGCCTTCTTGTCAAATGCTTCCAAGATAGTGTCAATATCTTCGTAATACTTCGACCTCTTGAGCTTCTCTAGATGAAGGTGAAGAGCTATTCCGAGTAAGCGAGTGTTTTGGACTCAACTATCCAAGTATACACCTGCGGACTCAGTTACGGATATGGAACCTTTGAGGTGACCTAGAAAGATCTTGAGGCTCGAAGATATATAAAGGGCTGGTATCATACATTGAGGTAGGGCAATTTCTTCGAAGAACCTTCCGGCGCTCTTGAAGTTGAGACCATATGCACTGATATCGAGGGTCCCTCCGCCGGCATCAACGATGATAACACCATCGCCTTTCTGTGAACGATCGATTTGACATTCGGCAAAGCTAAGCCAGGGAACCTTCGTACCTCGATTGAGTCATTCATCAACCCCTTCTCAATACACCGGTTGAGACTTGCTTCGCCCTCAGTGATGAAGCTCAGCTGGTTTGGTCCCTCAGCAGAGATGAGACCAGCTTTGAGGGCAGCTAGTCTCATCAAGCTCCGCTCGGGACCTTCCCAGCCATTGGGGTGAGGCAGAACGTAATGAATTTCCGATCCCTCTTTCAAGACATCTTCTCCAATTCCTGGATGTTTCTCCCGGATATATTGTTTCGCGCATTGGTTCAGGTACTGCAGAAAATCTGATAAGACTTCGACTATTGTTTTGTTTAGAGGTAAGGGGGGTATTATGGATCTGGAGCCGGTTGCAAAAGCCTTTCTCTCGGGTTGCAAGTGTAGTTTGAACCTGGGAGACAACAGCGCCCGATCAGCGAGCTTATATGATTGGCAAAGGTATGCTCTTTACCACTTTGCCTTCACCCAGTTTCCTTCTTTTGCCTTGGCTTCAATGGTATCCCCCTCGGCTTCAGCACCCGCAGCTCGCATACGTCCATCTTGGTCATAGTACATGATTGACGGTATTTTCACGTCTCCGCCTGCTTTAACCTGTCCCGGAAAGCTTTAGGGAAAAGGTGTTAACTAGAATAGCGTTTATACTGCAGTAATGACTCAACTTGTGCACGCCGCAGATTTCTGGCGGGAAGCCTGGATCCAGGATGCTGACACGATGGTCGTCAACATCATTTCCCGTCCCAGCACATTGATCAATTTACCTGTACGATATGCCGCTATACGTGGTGCCGACATCGAGAGCAACGATGAGTTTGCGCCCAGGACCGGAATATGGCTCTCTCGACATGGTGCTTTGTGAGGTGAACTTGTGAAAGAGGTGAAGCGCGTGCCGCTGTAGCGTGAGGACGGGTCCTTTATCTCATCTGACTTGCTAGAGCCGGTCTAGCCACAAAAGGCAAGCCGAAGACGTGAATAGCAGAGAGCTTGACAAGCTGTGGCAAAAGCTTCGAGACTTCGGCATTCGGGCGAGAGTTGGGATGGTCCATCAAGTATTTCAAGGCTAATAAGGACCACCTGCCATTCGTCGGGAGACATGGAAGAGGAACTTGGAAGGGAAAAGTCGCGATTGATGCCATCACAGCCGACACATCATTTGAAACCATAAAATCCGCTCATCTGACCCCCAAGCACTGTGTCGTTTCCTCTCTTCACCGTGATCTCGTGAAATTCAGCCTTTTGGAATGTTCGAATATTCTACTCATTTCTTTCAGGATGGACTGTCCTTTCACATATGCTTGGCTACAATTGAGTCGGAGAGCAACGTCGTCTCCTCGAGGCACTAATTACATACTCAAATCACCCAACGTCAAAGGACTCAAATATTAAGACCGACCGCCAACACACTAGAAACAATTGCCCACTTCTCATTTCAACTACCGGAAGTCGCCTTTGTTGAACGCCGAAATGCAAAGTCAGCGATGGTCAGAGCAAAACCTGCACCGCAGAGACGCACCATCCAGGAGACAACTTGAAGAACGGCTTGCGAACGCCGCCCTCCGACTGGACGAGAAAGCGGCACCATTGATAGATGCATTTAGAGAAGCATTGCAAGCTGAAGGTTTATCTGAAACAGCCATACGCAGACAAGTAATGGAAATCTACGAAGAAGTCGTGGTTCGTACATTACTGTTTTTCCAGGCTCCCATTTTTGCCGCTGTAGAGGCTGACCTTACGACTGACATTTCAGCAACACTTTGAAGAAGACTGTATTCGACGCCATGTTGCCATGGTTACCCAACTCCGAACTATGATTCAGCTCGGCTGGATTTGTGGAACATGGAATCCGAATTGTACAATTACTACGAGGATGAAATTGAAGGCGAATATAGTGGGGAGGATGAAGAAGCTGAATGGGCGAGTACGGACGGGGATGAACAGTTTGAATGGAGGGGCACCGATGAGGACGAAGAAGCAGAATGGACAAATACATTGGAGGAAGATGGAAGCGGGGTTGAGCTAGGCGTTGAAACTGAAGATGAGGATGAAGATGATATTGATTCGGATGATGATTATGAGGACGACGATGTGTACGAGTCTGACTAGGACCAGCTTAGCCAATGATCATAGTGTCGAGAACCACGTCGACCAGAGAAATTGATTGAATGTCTACTACCACAGATGTTATTCAAATAAGTTCGGTAACGCGGCAGTGCAGTCTAGTACATTACCTATTGCATACATACCCATTGAACTCACCAGCTATTTGTGTCATGTACTACGGTCTTGACAACAAGCACTGTTATGATGGACGCTAGTTGATACAGCCCCTCCTCAGAAACAAGAAGAAGAATATCTTTGATACCATAACCGTCCTCCTCTGGATGAAGAGTCTGCCCGGCAGGTTATGAGGCAGGTGGAGCTGGCTATGAGACGTGGAATTTCAGGGCGTCAATCAAATTTAATATTTGTATAAACCTTAATGGAGAGACTAAGCGGGCGGCCTAGAGTTAGACTTAGAGCTTAGCAAGTATCACACGCATGTGCCACTGTGCCAGCCCAAAATCTTCATGGCTAGGGTTAATCTCCAGAGATGACATTCATACCATCAATGAGTCCGAGTCAGCGATGCCAAGTTGGCGCAAACCCTAAAGAAAACCTCCGAGTATGGCTGCATAACTCGGAAGATTTGTTGTTACTCCGGTACACACGTTGTGATTAGGATTGATTTTAAGTTTGACATATGACTCCGGAGGTCGAAGAAAAAGAAGTACGAGCGAGCTCAAGTTTTTGTCATCGGGCCTACTATCCTTTATCGTCGAGGCAACGTCTCGTAACCTGAGGAATTTTAATCATCAAAGGCCAGCACTCCCAAGTCCCCTGATTCTTTCTCCAGACTGTCAAGATACTGCGCTGCACCTGAATCATGCGCAACTTTGGCACATAATGCGTGCAACTGTAGAAACTCGGGGGATGGGAATTCAAACGTTTCGAAAACCATCGGTTTGATGACGACACTGTCAAAATGACCATAGAACGCTTTCCACATACCGTACTGATTTGGATACCCCTGAAAGAGTCGGTTAGCAATGATCCACTGTACCAACCAAGATCATACGGAATTTGCGAACCACAGTTCTAAATTATCAAATGCTTCTCGTATTCTCCGCGTAACTGTCATCACATTGGAGAGGGAGTGCGAATTGAATCCTTCTGGATCCATGAGGTCATATCCGAAGCATTTTAAGATCGCCGACACAATAGTGGCATGACGCGGCTGAGTGCACTCTCTTAGAAAAGACACAAAAACCACTTTCAGAAATACCAACCTTGATGTGCACGCTCTCAGGGTTTCTGATCAGGTCGTAATGCCTGTCATCCGGCAAAATTTGGAGGCAATGCGTCCAGACTGGTGAGAGCTCCCATGGATCCCTCAAAAAAACCTCCTCCGCAGGATCAAAAGCACGGAACACGTCTTTGTCAAGCCTCTGGGTCACGAGGCAGCGTCTATCACGGAAAAGTGCCTTTGAAGTTGCTTCGTTAAACTTGAGACATTAACAGGGAATTCACTTCTCATACCTGCACCTTCGCAGTTGTGTGGTCCGTGGGCTTCTCATGAAGTGGTGACCCCTGCTTGGTTCTGTCGTTTCTGGCTTTGAAGTAATCAGAGTTATCGAGATCATAAGAGACCGGGGTCCGAACACGGGTCCCCTTCACTAGTGAACTTTGGTAAACAAGCTGACGTGTTTTGGACGTTAAAGACTCACTCGGGCGGATGAGAAGAACAATCAACGCTTCGCCAAGTTCGTACAATGACTGAAAATCGCCGTTGTACGAAAGAATCTCTTTTACCACTCCTCGTACTACCTCATAAGGTGCGCCGAGAAGAAGAAAATGCCCCAAGACTCGCGCCCTCATTATGCCGGCTTCATCAGACCTAGTGTCCGCAAACTTCTCGTATTCGAGGCAAACGTGATAGGCGTCAAGTGCATCAGGCTGATCATGATAAACTCGCGCTGCAGTGTATTCGGGGTCAAGGGGATAAGGATAGGATATCTTCATGGTGGTTGTTGAAGAACAATGCTAATAGATTATAGACAGAGTGACGGCATTGGTTCATGATATAATAGACCCATGTCTCAACATATGCCACCGGTGACCGGGCCAGTGAGACGACGGTACTAGTAAGTGGAAGGCCTTCCACACGCTGCTTACCTTTATTTACCTATGCCACTCAGTGCTTAGCGATTCACAATCACATGTTCGACAGGCCAAGTGCTAGCTCCCAAGTACTTCCAACTCTCAAGTACTTCCTCCCATACCCGCGAAGGCACAATCAAAGCACAGAAGGCGAACCCAATGCAACTCAGTGGCGAGGATGATAAGGTATTCTGATTACAATACAATCAATAAAATTCTCCTAATCGACGCATTATTGTCTAACACAAACAAGAGTTCAATGGCGCTGTCTTGAGAAATATTCAGGCAGTTCATGAATTGACTGACCGCGTGCGAACAAGCTATGACCCTGATTGTGAGTGACGTTGGACTTTTCATGCTTTAAGATCCAGCTCTGATGTTTTTCAACCTGCGATACAGGCCGAAATAAATTGGTGATAAACCACCTTGGTCGGCCATTCGTAATGTCAGACAACTAACAGGGAAATCAAAATTGAACATCCAGATCCAAAGCTAGTCATAATGGCGTTGCAAACACAAGAGGCAGAGGTGAGCGTCGTCTTCTCATTTGATTTGTTTCTCCTTGCCTTACAGTTCCAATTCAACACGTCTTTTTCTTCTCTTCCCTTTTACTGGAGAGATATCCAACATGTGTACTCATTTTTCATCCTTCTCTTTGGTATTCTAGATGGCAAACGTGACTAATATCATTGTCATCTTCGCAGGAGAGCTGTTAAAGAAGGCGGAGAGTGTTGGTTGGATCTTCATCCGAGCGGTTATTTGCAATTGGCGTTGAATGAAACCACGAAATCTTGAAAGTGCGTCATTGTTGCTTCTAATCTTTTCATTCTTCCCTGATACAACCTCCAGATCTATCAACATGGATGGGAAATCCGACACGATTCACTTTGAACGGGACTCATTGAGCAAGGGTGCCTCAACGGAAGTTGCCGGCACCCGGTGTCCAGCCGAGCAGCTGTGACGCGGAGCTTATTTTCTGCCACCTTCAGCCTCGACCACATCAACGACTGGCAAAACAGGGCGCGGCTGCACATCCTTCGGTATTCACGGTCTTTCTTTCCCACCCTCCCTTCCTTGTTAGAGTTCATTATCATTATTTCGCATCATCTATAAACTGATAGCAACTCGTCATGATACCCTAATTTTTCCCGATCTTCTCGACCGCTAACTTTAGCAATAAAATTTCATACCAGTATCAATTGTCCCACTGTCTAATCAGTATACATGCCAAGACACTCCAACAAATACTTGAAGTGAGTTCCCGCCCGGCGGCTCCTGACTTCGTGGTCCGGTACGCTAATGCGCCCCTCCAGCCCAACCTCCCTGCTAGAGTGTCGACATTATGATAATAGAGCACTGACGAAGCTGGAAGCCCGCGATCATTGTAAAAAATTACGGCAACAAAGAGGCTCTACTTGAGTATCGCTGATGTCTTTAACCCTCACGACCTGTAACGTCAACAACATCGAATGGGGCATCTCATCTACATCAATAGTCTACACAGTACAAAACTACCAATACCACACTGTACCAGAAGAATAAGGCTTTCCGTTCATGCAACCTCAATGGGATACTGAGCAGGAAATAACTCTTCCCTCGTTACATCAGAAGCCAATACCCGAGGTGCCGATCTATCCCCTTCTGCATCATCCCACTTCTCAGAGAGTAGTGCAGCTCCCGACATATGAGCGACTCGACAGCAGGCGCCGTGGAGTATGAGTAAGCCCGGGTCAGGGCATGGATGTGTGGCGGGATTCGGAGAAGAGAAGGTAACCTCACGAGGGGCAGATTGGATGAAACCTGGTCCGGATGTGTATACGCGGTACGAGTGTGGCGTCTCCTAACAATGTTTGATGAGCTAGGGTATAGCAAGCCGGAGATTGGACACGTACAGTGGCTTCAAACCAGAGGGCCATTCGATCGAAGGCCGTGTGGATGTAGCCGTTTAATGTCATCACATTTCTCAGGTCATGGATTCCAGGGCCGCTGAGTTGCTCAACATCATAGCCGAAGTCGTTCAGAATACACAGCACGGTAGCTCCATAATCCTTCTATACAAGAACAGACTTAGCAACAATCGCACAAAGTAGACCATGGGAGACCTTACTTTTAGTTGTGACTGTGATGACCCACCGCTGACGTTTGACAGGATAGATTGAGGCACAATGTGGGCGCATTCTGTCCAGGTGAATGCCGTTGTCTTCAAGGGTGTAGGATTCAGCATAGTATAGGCCTCCTTATCATACACCTTTGTCAGAGGACACCTAAAGCCATCGCGCTCGAGTGCCTTGTTCAAAATGTTAGTACTCCTATTCAGCGCTCAGACGCCGACCACATACAAGCTGTTTTGCATTATGCGTTTGAGGCGCTTCCAAGACAAAATCTTAAACCCACCTTTCCGTATATCAAAGGTGTGGTTATTTGGATGCTACAGGATCTCGAGTGATTTACGACCGCGACTGTGGACTGGTTTGATGAATCGCCAAATGAACAATGAGTTCCAGCAAAGGGTGGTGCATGACTAAGGACTCACAGAGACAGATGAGGTATACAAAAAACATTTTTCCTAGAGCAAACAATTTGTTCCTATTCGCATCGCAAGAGTGGATCTGGAATGCCAGGGTTCTTCGGGACGCCTCTGGGAAGATACAAGAGAAGATAACCCAGGACTCTTATGAAGACAAGTTTCTTTTTAGTGGCATCGGCTTGTGGTAATTTCTGCTCGATGTTGTGCATGTTCAGTGAGCTTGATATCAGGGCGAGAAGGATAGCGATCACGCCAAGCCTTAAGAGGCTCGGGTGTGATGTCAAGGGCTTCGGCTCCTCCGTACAAAGGATCTCTTGTGCACATGGTCGCGAGTTGGATCTGTGGCTGGAAAGAGAAGGGGAAGGAGACAACTATGAAGAGACATGAACAGCAGGAGAGTTTAAGACCAAATAGATTGCAAAACCTCCGGGTGCGGCTAGTTCATGTGATGCCATAGACAGGAGAAACGACCTTCACCCTTCCCCGCCCAAAACGAGTGCCGGGCTTGGTTGATATAACCTTGAACTGTCATTTGCACCACAATTTGTACCACGCACAGTGGATAGGTACCGAACTGTCAATAATAATAATTAGAGCCGCGCATAAAAATCAGAAGAGGGAGATAACAAAAGGAGAACCCACAACTCTACCCCTCGTCGCGATGCGTTTTTGAGGGGCCATGGGCAGCCCCCAACAAATCCCAGAACCTCATAACCTCAGCGTCTATGAGCTGAACCCAACTTTCAGAACTCGTCTAGAGAGTATCCTAGAACCGGTCCCATTGGCATAACGAACACCATTGCATGAGAGAGCCACCAGTGACTTGGACATCAACATCGGGTATATGAGAGAATACTCAAGTCGTGAAAGAGAGACAAAGATGGCGCCCCGTGGAAGGGGTAAATGCGGATGGACCAATATTCATAGAAGCATAGATGCCAATACTGATATCGAATGTCGGATATCGAATGGCCGCGCACAAGAAATTTCTCAGAGGGGAGACGAACCGTCAATGTAGAGCTATCCGATTTCTCCTCGTAACCTCAGATCTCCTCCACATTGAGACACTTTCCCCAGAGATACGAGGATAACGGGCACAACATAAAGAATTGAGCGATGGCAAGAATAAAAGGTAGGCGACTGGGAGTACACACAGAACCCTCGTGACGCGTGTCGTCGCGTGTCCGCCGCAACTTCCTTATGTAGACATGCATGATATGTGAACGAACCTGTTGCACCCACACCCGTAGCACCACACCCTGCTGCAAGTGCGCTAAGTGCAGCAAAGGTACGGGAAGGTGCGGGAAGGTGCAGTAGTTGCGGTACGAATTTGGCTGCGGTAGTACGGGTGCGGCAAATTCGGGATACCCCAGGGTTCAGAACAAGTCTCAACGTCCTTATCATTGTTGGCGTACGGGAACGTCTTGTAGTCCAAGCAAGAAACTCTAATCATCTAAAATCAACACCCCAAAAGTCCCCCGATTCACTTTCCATATCATCAAAATACCGTGCTACGCCTGCGAAGTTCACAGCTCTGGCATATAAAGCATGCGATGCCATAAATTCAGGGGACGGGAGTGCCAACGCGTCATGGTCCCTCGATTTGAAATTAAGCTGGGTAGGATAAAGATAAACTGGCAGCCGTGTCCAATAGAAATTCGGCACTCCCTAGTAAAATAAGAGGCTTGATTAGAAACACCATCTAATTGTTGTACGTACCAGCCAGCCTAAGCAGACTTACGGTCTTTTCAAACCACAATTCTGGATCATCAGACTCTTCTCGTGCTTCTGGCATGACCGTCATTGCATTAGGGAGGGAATTTACGTTAAATCCTTTCGAATTCTCAAGATCATAACCAAAAAAAATCGAAATGGTCGTCCAACATTTATGGAATGGAATTACTAAATGCTGTACTATGCTATATTAGATGCAATGCTATATTATGCTATAACACTATGGCCTTCCTTTTGTACTATGAGAGTCTATAGGAATGAATTAAGTTGCTATAGCAGGCTATGGCTCAAAACCAAGATTGATGATGCAGTGTTCAGAACGAGTTTCAACATCCTTATCATTGTTGGTGTACAGAAACATCTCGTAGTTCAAGCAATAAAATGCTAATCATCTAAAATCAACACCCTGAAGTCCCCCGATTCACTTTCCAAATCATCAAAATACTATGCTACACCTGCGAAGTTCACAACTCTGGCATATAAAGCATGCGATGCCATAAATTCAGGGGACGGGAGTGCCAACGCGTCATGGTCCCTCGATTTGAAATTAAGCTGGGTAGGATAAAGATAAACTGGCAGCCGTGTCCAATAGAAATTCGGCACTCCCTAGTAAAATAAGAGGCTTGATTAGAAACACCATCTAATTGTTGTACGTACCAGCCAGCCTAAGCAGACTTACGGTCTTTTCAAACCACAATTCTGGATCATCAGACTCTTCTCGTGCTTCTGGCATGACCGTCATTGCATTAGAGAGGGAATTTACGTTAAATCCTTTCGAATTCTCGAGATCATAACCAAAAAAAATCGAAATGGTCAACATGATGGTAGCATAATGTGGCTAAGCATACTCAGAAAAGATACAAAATACCACAAGGAATGCTCACCTTGATATGCACACTCTCATGGTTTTCATACTGAATCAAAATGTCTATCATCGGGAAGAGTTTGAAAAACTGTGTCCATATCATATCCTCCAACCTCCACTGATTTCCTTGAGAACCAAATGCACCGAACACGTCTCTGTGAAGTGTTTTTGTACAGACACAACCTCTATCACGGAGAAGCGCCTTAAGAGTTATTTGGTCACTGGCAGGTATGAATAGGGAGAGATCTATACACCATACCTGTTCCTTCGCAATCGTATGATCTACCGGGCTCTCTCGAAGTTGAATCCTACCAGGCTCGGCTCGTTCACTGTCATGGCAAGTGAAGTAGCCAGAGCTATTGAGCTCATAAGCCATCGGAGTTCTCGCACGGGCCACCTCCACTAATCAAATAAACCATGAAGCAGCCTAAACGATTCGTATCGTAGACTTACTCGGGGATATGAGAAGAACAATTGAAGTTTCACCAAACTCATACAACAACTCAAAATCCCCATTACATGAAAGAATCTCTTTTGCAATCACTAATGCTACCTCCCGAGGTACCAGCCTCGAGAAGAAAAGAAAATGACCCAAAACTCGCTCGAATGAGAATAACATCCGAAGATCTAGTAGTAATAGTGGTAGTTGAAGTGGTCGTTTCTGTGCAGTGTTTCTCATATCCAAGGCAAATTCGATAATCTTCAAGTGCGTCAGGTCAATTGCAAAGTGGTTCTGGAAATCAGTCCAGAGGTTGGAAGGGGAACAGGAACGGATCTTATTGTGGTGGTTACTGGAAGGACGAGTTTTGGTTTAGACACGGTGGAAACTTTTATGCGCTGTGAGTATACCGTGACTATCACTATGCCCCTTCGTGATGTTTCGGCCTTGTGGAACGTGTTCCGGGCCAGTGTGTCTCAGGTCCAGCACGGCAACGCCCTGAGGTCGGGAAGACAGGCTCGAGGAAGGAGAATTGAACTTGATGCGAGCGAGCTTAAATAGGTTGGGGATGAGGAAATCGGAGAGTGGAGGAAGAGAGTAAAGACAGGTCCGACTAGCCCCGGCCTTAACACTTAACCATCAATCATTGATCGCGAACATCATCCGCTCAATTGTGCATATGTCTAGACAACACGACATATGAAATAACAGCATAAAAACATGGAGCATGCAGCTTAAGACATTCAAATAACGCAACTATGAAAGCTAAGTACCTATTTACTCGATGAAGATGCGAAAAAAAGTAGAAAAAAAAACCCCTGCAAATAATACGGCAGACACAACCGCACCAAGAGCAGCACAAATCGCAGTCCATCCTCTCCAGTAAAAATCATTATTAGCTAAAAGTCTCCAAATCTCCAACCAGCCACTCCATCCGAAGGACCAAAATTACTCATAACACAGAATAAAAATCTTACCCTCCCTATCCGATAGAATAACCGCTCCTTGACTCTGATCAATATTAATCGTTTCTACCATCCCAAGATCCAATTCATCTGGAACTTCCAATGTCCTCACTACCCCCTCCGTTTCACGATTTCGCCGTTTCTTCCGACGGACTTTCTTTTTCTTGATCACTGTCCTAGGATGTTGAGGTGTAGATGACGTCGGATTCGGCATTTTGTTGTTGAAGTGAGTGCCATTCGTATATGACGATGATATTGGTGATGCAGATCCGTTCGATAGAGAGGTGTTTCCATTCATAGTGGCTTTTTCCTTTCCTTTCGCTTTCGCTTTACTCTTCGACCTCGTCATTCGTTCACCACTCATCAACTCCAAGTCTTCATCACACATCTTCTGCTTTCCCTTCCCTTTCCCCTTCCCACTCCCACTCAACTTCATATCAACATCAATCTCCTCCCGTTCCCGGTCCTGTTCCTCAACCTCCACTTCAACTTCGACTTCAACCTCCTCTTCAACCCACTCATCATCCAGCCCATCCTCATATCCAGGAAACGTAACAAACTTCAACACCTTCGGTTCATCCGGTTCTGGTTCTTCATGTTCCGGTTCATCATCTTGATCGAAATTCTCGTCAATATCAATGGTAAGCGCACCACCAGTCAAGGTTTGCGTTAGTTGATCCGCCGGCACCGTGACGCTTTCACCATCCTGACTCGATGAAGAAATCAATGGAACGACAACACCGTTCCCTGATCCATTAGACTCAACTGGGATATGTATCCCCGAACCAGGTCCAGTCGGTAAAACCATCGGACTCGAACTAGGCGAACCCATCGAATGATGATGATGATGGGCATCAAAAGACGCGAAATTAACAAGAGGTGCAGGAGGCGGAGGAGGTTGTGGGGCTTCATCATCATACTCAATCCAAACCGCATGTCCAAAATCAACAGCCACAAGTGGTCGAGGACGATCCATCATTTGATTATCCTCATCTCGTTCTTCGAATACTCGTACAACCTCGAATGGTTTACTCACATACCACATCTTCATCAATTCATCATCACCGTCCCTTTCCTCCAATCCAGGGCCCGAGCTTATTCCTGAACATGAAGTCCCTGGAATCGTCCCTGTGCCATTGCCATTTTTTGATGGAGACTCGAGATCAGATTTCACTCCTTCTCCGCGCACCCACATTCCCCAGTCAATAGGGACTTTGAAGTAATGTTGCGCGAGAACGAATCTGTTTCTGTGCGTTTCTTGATCGTGCATTGCTAAGAGCACGACTGTACAGCTCACACGAGGGATCCCAGGGAGTGACGGCCACCATTGGCGCACAAAGTGAGCAGATTCAGGGTACCATGTGGGGAAAGGGAAAGGATTTGGAAGCGGAACTTGCGGAGGAGAATGTGTATGAGGGTTAAAATGGGGATACTGTATGAAAGGGATAGAACCTGGCGTAATGGACGGCTGTGGAGGAAGAGAGGCGTGAGGGAGAAGAGGCGCACCAGGCGTCGGTATTGACCCCGATCCTGATCCTGATTCCGAAGTGGATGAAGGAGTGGATAAACCTATGGGCTGAGATGAAGACGGCGGCAGCGGTGTCGTTTGTGAACCAGGTGATACAACCATGGCATTATTCGTCCCACCAGAAGATGATGATGACGCAGCTAGTGATACTCCCGGAGGTGGCGTAGCACCAGCAGTAGCAGCGTTGGAAGGAATCGGAGCCAAATGCGCCGCACCAATAACCTGCGTCGGAGACATTGAGGGTAAAAGTAGTACCATATGAGGTGATAGAGCGCTCAACCACATCATATCTTCCTCGCCATTTGGAGCCGATCCTGTCGACGGTTCACGATATGTGATCCTTGGAAAGACAAATTTTTTGGTCAAGGTACGAGCGGGTGGGACACGTCCGATGATTTTCGGGTGCGAGAGGCGTGAGGGAAGGTAGGCAGAGTGCGCTCGAAGGAGGGAGAACGGGTAGAAGTGTTGGTGCGCAGACTCAGGCTCCTCGCAATGGATCACAATGTGTTCATCGTATAGGATACATGACCAGTTTGCAGATACAGCCTGTCATAAGTGAAACAAGAACATATCAGTAATCGGGAAAGGTCAGAAACAACCAAAGCGAGCGCACATATTCGATCCCAGTATCAATAAACGTGTATTCCGGCCTTTTCCAATCAAGTAGAGCATACAATCCGATCGTGTTCGAACTGGCAACCCATACGAAGGCCGATAAGAGTCGTTCCGAAGGATCGAGCAAGAAGATATTCATCACCACTCCCATCGTCCTGAACTCCGTCACGCGAGAGAATATCGGCTGTTCGGCTGAGTTTTCGCCAGAAGGAGGGTCAGAAAACGTGAGCCGCATCAGTACGAATTCCATTATTCGACTATCGTCCTGCCTGTGAACCCATGCCATCAGATCAACCATCGGATAAATCCTAACCACTCGTCAAAACAGGTTAAAAAGGAGACACCCACGATGCATCGAGAATTTTGGCCATAGTGAAGTACACTGTCCTCTCATCAAACTCTACGCGACACTTCCACAACTCCCAACGTTCGCCCGGATTCCACTCTGCGAGACACGAATCAGATTGAACATCCCAACATACTACTTTTCCACTTTTAGTCGCGCAGAGGGTATAGCTTGACGTGATAGGCGAAAGCCAGTCGACTTCTTCATCCGGAGGCGCACTAACGACCTTGTACCATGTGCGCGTGGGGTGAGAGGATGACTGAGTTACGGCAGCCGAATTGGAAGGTCCATCCATGTAGTGCGCCGTCCCATACAGACTTGTAAGACGGCTAATTGGTCTAGGTGCTCGCCGACGCCACGCATTATCGTATCGCGCGGTCTGGTTGACTGACCGGATGAGTTGCTGGGTCGTAAGATCCGTGAGGCGCTGAAAACCCTTGAGAGGCAGCGCGCGGCATTTGCGCAGTAGATCTGTAGCAAGTTTCCTATACACCGGCCGAGTAGTCGTGAAGTCATTCAGAGTTTTGCAGGTCTGCGATTTGAAATTCCAAAGTCAGAAACTTTGGAGCGCCGTGCGGGAGGTATTACGCACCAGATGAAGGGCATGAATGTCCTTCAGGTTGAGGAAGAATGTGATGTTCAACAGAAGATCATAAGGCAGCGTGCTGAGGCCCATGTGGAGGAAAAGGTTGAGCTCGTCGTGAGGGACGACGAGGAGGGTCTGAGAGCAGGGAAGACCAGAAGCAGGCTACACAGGCCGAGCGATTTCCCACGGTCCTAATCAATTGTACCCGTTTATTCATGCAAAACTCCAGAAATATTCATTCTCTCCGCTTCACGCCCATCTGGGTTGGTCTCGGGTAATGTTCTCGCTTGGTGTTGACAGGGACTGGGAACTATCTCCATCTGTTTGCTGACATCGACTGCGAATTCGATGGAACGTTCAACGTTCAACACTTCCGTGTTTACACCGGAGGATTCAATCAAACAAAGACCCTTATGACGCGCACCCCACAAGAGTCCACGAGCGTCTACATTGGACCCTCATACCCTCAGGGCCCACGACCTGATTTGACTATATGATGGATCACCGTTGGCCACTCACTTTCTGTAGTTCTTGGCATTACATTGAGAACACTCTGAGTTATGGAAAGTCGGAAACAAGTTGAGCGGGTAACGACCGCTGTGGCGATAAGAATAATCAGGATTCTGATATTCTCACCGGCTGTCCCCAAGATTAAGTCGTGTGCGCGACCTGAGAAGGAGAAGACCAGAAGCAAGGGAACGTGGTGAGGTGCATGGAACTTAAAGGACGCGTCGCCGCCCAGCGAAACCGTCCATATGTCGGTCGAATAGCACCGATTTTTTCACCTCTGATTTTAGTAACGTTTTTCCCT
>KQ962405.1:49078-68519 GCA_001563735.1 Leucoagaricus sp. SymC.cos | reverse complement strand
CCCTACATGTGGCCCTCAGCGCTCCAGCCGTTGCGCGTAAGAGGGGAGCCGCATGCTCGATATACAGTGAACCACGAGTAATACCTATCCCAGACCATGAGCAGCGTCGCATTCGCCGACATTTGGTCTTCTTCGGACAAGTCCTGTGATTTTACTGCTTTACTAAGCAAGTTACCATCGCTTAAGGTCCCGGTCATACTCCACCCCATTAATGAATGTTGATATGTTCTGAAGCTTGAATTACTTAGGATCAGGTATTCCTGTTAAATTTTTATTCGTCTTGTAAGCAGGGTTTCGGAACAAAGTATTATCACCTCCTTTGTAACCCTTAGTTCACGGTTTTTGCGCTCTCTAAAGCCGGCGTTCTACTCGTTATAAATGCCTCAGTCTGTCAACATCTTCTCATGTCGACAAGAAGGAATTCCACCAGAGAAATTCGAACAATACTCGGGGATGAATCGAATACCAGGGTGGCTTCTGATTGAAAGACTTACATCATACCCCTCTCGGCTCGTTCCCGGACCGTGTGGGTTCTCCTCAGGTCAACGAAGAAAAAGAAACCGGAATAAAAGAAATTTGCCGAGAAGTATTGGTGTGGCAAACACGCGGTGCTTAGCGATTCGAGGAACCGAGGCTCAATGAGCGAGCATGAGCCGAGTCAGTGACTGCTGCCAATCTCGATACGGCCATCACTGTTCACCGGCAGGACTTATATATAGAGAATAAATAATCTCCCGCAGGCTGTAGTCAGACCCTTGTGTTCTCTGATGGAGAAACACTAGAGTGTGAATCACACGAAATGATCAGGCCTGAATCACGTAAAAGGGTCTCACAGTTAACATTGTTAGTGTGTGAAATGCTCAATTGTTTGGCTCAGCTAAGGAAGACATGTCGAAAAAACTACCCGAAAGGAATATAAGCGTATTGAGAGTAGATCGCTGAGATTCTCATATTAGATCTGAGCATAACCAATGGGCTAGATACACTGACCGACTCATAGAAAATTTCAGCGTCCCGGGGTGGGATTGTTCATTTCTACATCTGTTCCGCTTCCCCTCCTTCTGAAAAGGAAACCGGCTTTGATCGGCTCAACTGCTATTCAAGCACAGCTGGAGAGGAGAGCACGAAGTAGTCGTCCCATTGGAATCACAAAAAGCACAAAATACATCACAGTACCCGTGAAGAGAATGACCTGGAAGCAGGTGAAGCACAAAATGAAGTTCATGGCCAAAATGGAATTGGGTTGATAGAACAGGAACATTGAAGCCGGAAGAAACATAATCGCACTGATCGTAGCATCTCTTGGATCTTGCACCTATGATATGTTTTGTAGAATGGGTAGTACTCACGAATCAGTTAGCGAGACTATTGGTGTGCTCCAGAGAAAGGCTATGGCTTTAAGACAATCTTGACGCTCTCGTTCGGAACTTGATCGGAGAAAATCAAACAGCTGCACGAATGATTCATTGTCAAAGTTAGTACAACATAGTCATTCCGACTCACCCAGTCATGGTTAACACGGCTTTCGAGCAAAAAACTACTCTTGAGGGTGGAAAGCTCGAAGGCACAAAGAGCAAAGCCCAGTGAGGCCATGAGCGTTAATTGGTGTGAAAAGCTGATGTTTGGGACGGCCAGATAAGTACAACCAAGCACTGCTAATGCCATCGCCTCCGCACTGAACGTCAGCTGAATGTTTGGGAGTCTGACTGGCCTTAACTTATCAGGGTTCTGACTTGACTGAATTCTCCCCCAACTTCTTTACGCAAGTTCTCCCAATGGATCTTCATCAAAAATCCCGTCAACTGCCTGAAGCTCCAGGCGCCTGAGCATAGCAATGGGAATGCAAAGTTGGAGAAGCGACAAAAGCAGGGGGAACTTCTGTGAAGATCCAATATCTAGATGCTTTAGGACCTTCTGGAAAGGGGATAGCCTGGCATTATATGCGCCGTAGTAGTTTCGTACACGGTCCGGTGCTATCAAGGGTTGAGTAAGTTCTATCGAACTGCAATACTAGTAAGGGACATACTTAGTTGCTTCAAGAATCGGCCTTGCATAGTCGCAATGATCACAAACATAAGATTAGGAATAATCTATTGCCTCAACAAATGCGAGTCTTACCAACATGCCAAATAGAGCTACGGCAGTCTAGTACATAGTCAGGTTAACATGCGAGCGAAGGGTCATTGGCTTATACTTGCCCTTTAAGCGTCCAAGTATGGTGAGCATTCGTTCCAGCTCCTCATACGAGGACGAAACTGTGGTGTGATTGGGAGAAGAAACCATGCCTGCAAAAATTTCTGAGTATTAATTTTTAACCATACGTGACACTGACCAACTGACTTGTCAAAGCGCAGGTAATTACATCGCACGCATAGTCGTAGACATCGGATGTACAGTTTTGCATGTTTGGGTAATGGTCCCAGTAAGTCCTATTTTGGTAAGCGAGTTTTAGTCCCGCAGGGCACAGGCAGGAGGCGTCAAAAGGCCAAACGAACCAGTACTCTACCTCCAGGCAAGTCCCTATTATCGGAGCATTTTTCAGCCCCCAAGGGGTTCTATGGTTCGACTGAACTCACCAACTTGGCGTCTGGTCATGTTTCCCCTTATTTTGCGCGGGGTGAACATAAATTTTATCTCCACTGGCCAGGAAATGATCCTTGCTGGATGGTAAACGAAGTAGTAGTCGCATTCTTTGTGATCGGATTCCTAATCTGCTGCCAGTTCAAGAACAAGGTCGCTGTCGTCGCAAATGTCTATGGTGCGGTCGGAAATGGCCTGTTCTATATCCTGAACATAGGGAAATAACAGCTCCACAACTCCCGAGTCATATAGCCATTCGTCAGTGATAATCCTCTGACATAATACGTGAACGATTGATGTAAGCACAAAACATGGCTCCTTGGCTCACTACTGGACATTCATCTGTGCGAACACGGAAAAAAATAAGGAAAGCCTTCCGGATGGACACATTTCTGCCACCTGGTGGGGAGCCCTGTACTATCATAAGGAGCCATCGTTGAGTATGCGCATCGAACCTCATGCAAAAGCCACATACTCCTCGAAGGATAGACCCTTTGGGGGAACAATGAGCTTGGAGACAACATCTTCGCTATTGAAGGTGAACATCAGAACTTGGATAAAATTTTATTTCATTAGTACTCACACTCTTCTGTCCCGTTTGAATCTTCGGCTGGACGAAGGAAGAGTTGGGGAAAACCTTTCTGATAGCCCTGGCACACTGCGACCGCTAGTAGAGCCTGCATTGCTCGCCTCGGGTGGGGACGTGGTCGGAATAGAGGTATAATGGCTATAAGGGAACTAGCCTCTTCGTTCTGAGAGTGCATGTTTTCGTCCAATATTCAGAATTAAGGTTGAGAGTCAGGCATCCTGAGCTTGTTCACCTCATTCCTGAAAATGAGAGTGATATTTAAGTGCTAAAACAGAACACAAATCGAAGTATCGAGGCTAGTTTCAGGTCGCCACAAAGAAAATCGTGCAACTAACTGAAGTGGCGTGTCAATATTTGGTCATGATACCCGCATTGTGAAAGTGAACTGCGAGGTCAATTCAGAACATCCTTGGTTTACTGGTTTATCAACTCACCAGCCAAGTGCACGAGAGAGTAGGTATTGCTGCCAGAACAGTGGCTATGCACGATTTCGGCCCGACTTTGGACCTTGGCTGTGCTCAGTGAAAGCCTCATTAAGGCCCAAGCTCATAATGGTGGGGGATCCAAGTTATCACTTTCCGGGTTTATGATTGGAACCCATTAAATTACGACCTCGGCTGCGCTGGAAGCTTTGACATTTTTGTTACATGAAAATATGGACTTATCCAAGGAAAGTTTGAATCCAAAGCACCAAGAATGACATGGTCGTACAACGTGGATATCCTGGAGGTCGTAGCCTGTGGCGGCGGGCTGGGCGTACACGTGGCCGCAGCAAGGAGCAGAAACCAACTATCAGGGAAAACCCTCTGGATGGATACTTCTGCCTTCCAGCTTAGAGTCCTTCCAAGGTTGGCGACTTGACAGAGCCACGTCGATTTAAGATAGAATTAATCATGTGTTGCAAGCCCGAAGCGAAATGATAAGTTGTTACATGTGCATGTTATAATCGGAGAGCCCAGCCAAACAAGGAACCCTGTGACGTGCAGCCCACAATTATCCGCTAGCGTCAACATGGTCCTAAAGGTCGCGCAGGCCCTCGCCGACAAGTTCTTCCCCTACCAATATGCTTACCACATTCTCATAGGTCTAATAGCACTCACGGTACTCCGCGCTTTCTCTCAAGGCCGAACGACTAACCGTGAACGCGATCTACACAACCGAACGTTCCTTGTCACCGTACGTCCTTTCTCTATTATATTCAAGACATAGTCTTGTTAACCGGTGGAAACCTTGTTACAGGGAGGATTTACACCCCTTGGATTGACGTTATTACAAAATCTTGCGCAGAGAGGTGCAAAGATTGTTGCATTATCACCATACCCCATCGACTCGACGGCAGTTACTATCCTCATCAGTCTCCTTCGGACGACATACAACAACGAAGATATCTACGCCGAACAATGCGATCTATCGGACTCTCATAGCATTCGAGATTTTTGCATGCTTTTTTTGACAGAGGGTGAAGGCGAATCTTTCCAGTCCAAGGACAAGCCCACCACCAGCAAATCTGAGGACAGAGAGAAGCCAAAAGCAGGAAGAGACAATCGCCTGGACGGTATTATCTTTGCGCACGAATACCAACACATTGGTACCCCTCGTATCCTCCGTAACAAAACCATAAACGCGCAAACCGAAGATGAAGAAACACAACGTGAATCACAGTCATTAGCAACGTTCCTCATAACCACCCTTCTCCTCCCTGCACTTCTCGTTGCACCTGTAGAACGTGATATTCGAATAATCAACGTCGTCAATTCGTTCTACGCAGCTGCAGCCGCATCCCTCCGAACGTCTCAGACGTTTGACCCTATATTCAAGCGTCTTACTCCTCCACCTCCCACCTCCACCTCTTCATCCGTCACGTCACCACCATCAACAACCTCATCTTCAAACTCGATCTTCCTAACCGAAGGTTTCCGATCTCTACGCACAATCATCTTCACCCGTCACCTCCAACGCATCTTCGACGCCCTTCCCAAACCTCAAATCCCCAAAACAGAAGAAGGATCCAGTTCAGTGCCTATCATCAGTGCTGAAATGCAACGGAGTAATATCGTTGCCGTCAGCGTCTCACCTGGAATCAGTCGTGTTGATACTTTTTCGAGGTTATTGAATGCTGATTGGAGTTTGACTTCTGAAAATGCGAGTGGGGGAAAGGAAGGGAATGTGGAGGGAAATTTCTCGTGGATTGGTGTGCTTTTGTGAGTCTGTTTTCGCATTTTATTTGTCTTGTCTTGTATGATGTGATGATTCTGACTGGTTACTATTTTAGCTATGTGGTGCTTCTTCCTTTGCTACACCTTACGACGAAATCGCCGAAAATGGCAGTCCAATCTACCCTTCACGCTCTCTTCCTCCCAACACCATTCAAAATCCTTTCCCAATCCATCTCGACTTCATCCGACTCGACCTCCTCAAAAGATGGTCAAGGCGAAAGCTCGAGTACACCTCCACCCAAGCTTTCATCACTTATCCGCGAGGAGGTACTCAAACCGGGAGCACTTTACGCCGAGTGCGCCGTTGTCAGACTTGACTTCTCCATCCCCTCTCCCTCCCCCTCACCGCTCGACGAGAAAGTCAAGGACGAGGAGAAGGAGCATGAATCAGGTAAAGGGAAAGGAAAGGATAAAGGTCTCAAAGAGGAAGTACTCCAAATCACTGACGACGGCGAGTATGGTGGTGAAGTTGCCGGAAGGATGGTTTGGGAAGCATATGAAGCCGCTTTAAAGATCTGGGAAAAGAAGTCTGGGAGTGGGAGGAGTGATGGTGCTAGTACGAAGGTAGGGAGCAAGAAAGCGTCATGAGTCTTTGGTGGATATTTGGATTACCTCCGCTTGTGCTTCAGATCTATATTCAGATAATTCATTTGGGACATTCGGGTAGTGATTGACCTTGTTGGGCTCCTCAGATGTTGCTGACGTGGCCGCCAGCCGCGGATAATCTCAGAATAGCATGATATATAAGCACCTGCTAATACCAAGGTCGACGGTATCTAACGAGGCAAGCGCAATCCTCACTTTGAAGCGGGAGGTAGGATAGATGGCATTCACGTGCGACAGGATTTTGCACAACACAATTAAAATGAAATTTATCTGACTACTTCGACATCATCTACGGTACTTTTCTAGTCATCGTTATCCCAGTTACCCGACTGCTGAGGGATCTTTGGTCCACCGGCGGGTTTGCTCATAATGATGCTATCCACGCTAAGAACCGAGATAGCAGCTTCCGTCGCCAACTTGAGTGCCCATTGTTTGGCAGCCAGCGAATCGTAGATCTTGAATCGGTCAGCTTGCAGGGTCCCATCTTCCTCAGCCTATTACAAATCCAACAGAATCAGCCAATCAAAATCACGGGGAGTTCAAAGTCCAGGGATAACCTACCTCGACATCAACACCCCAAGCTTCACCACCTTTCATCTCATGTTTCGCCCACAACCTACTGAGCACCTCATTGCCCTCCGCACCACCCAACGCATTCTCCGCCAAAGTCCTAGGTATGACCTCAAGAGAAGTAGCATACCTCTTCACAGCATGTTGCGCCAGCCCCTTCAAACCACTTCCAAAGGTATCCACTCTCTTCGCCAACTCCATCTCCGTAGATCCAGCGCCAGGAACAGTTCTATTATCCTTCATCAACCCTTTAATCAAATTTGCACCATCATCTACTGCACGTTCAAGATCGTCTAAATGATTAGCTGTTGCACCGCGAAGAACGATAGTAGTCGTTTTAGTTTTTTCTCCAGGAGCAGTTGGATCGAATCCTGGATCACCATCGGAAAGTTGGCGGAGGACTGTGACACGATCGCCACCGATTTCGGTTGTTTCGAATACGTCGACGTAGCCTGCTTCTTCCGGTGTGGGAGCACCCATACGAGCAAGAGGAGTGGCGTTGACGACTCGACAGAGTCGACGAAGGTCGAATTTTGAAAGGACTTTGAGGACGGCAATGCCCATTCTGTTGAGGTAGTGGAGAGCGAGTTCGCCGATGGCAGAACCTGCGACAATGACTTTGACGCCGGAGTCTGCGATCTCTTGAAAGATCTGCCAGACAGGGTTAGTTCGAGTGATCATAAATCGCCGAGGAGAAGAAAAGCCACTTTTTCCATGTGTTTCTCTTCACCAGCAGTGAAATTAAGCATTTCTTCCGCACTTTTGATCAAGACCGTTCCCTTGGTCTCAGTTTGGGCAATATCCAATGCCGAAGTGAACACCGCGACTTTGGCCTTGAGTACTTTCTTCACATCACCTAAAAGTGGCTCTGCATGAGTATGAGAGGGTGGGTTTCCGACTGACGTGCACATACCTTCAGGCTCGCGACCAAAGACCATTCCTTGAACCACTTTACTAGCAGCCAAGCTGCCACCCATGATTTTGACGACGCGAACGTTGTCGACGTTGAAGTTTTTGGGATTTGGAGGCATCACGGATAGAGCTGCTTCGGCGACCAATGAAGCGAGGGTATCTTCAATGCCGTATTGTTTTGCTGCGATTGCCGGTTTGAGAGCAGTGACCAGAGAATCTTGTGTTAGAGGTTGAGTGAGTTTCCACGTTGATAGAGCTAAAGAGTCGATCAGGGATTAATGAGAACGTGATGAATGATAATGCCGTACTCTCGAGCTCCTTCAAAGTTTTGTCCAACGCCAACTCGTAGCCTTTGATAACCTCACTCGGATGTAGACCCATGACCAATAAACTCTCCGCCTTCTTCAACAACTCTCCTGCGAAGATGATAACCATATTAGTCGCGTCGCCGATCTAGAAGGCCAAAGGCAAAGACAAAAAATGAGTACACGCGTTCACTAGCTCCGCAGATAAAGAAAGCGAGGAAAAAAGGAGGTGAATCAGGACTATAAGGTGAGGAGAAACAGATCAAACAAAGAGAAGATGCTGACCTCCGCCTCTTGTGCTTGCGACGCCATCACGACTAGCTTTGCGGCTGGATGCACGACCTCGATCTCCCTGATAATCGTCGCTGCATCCGAGGTTACGAATAGCCGACCGAGGTGGTTTATCACCAGTTTATTTCGGCCTGTATTGCGAGTTCAAAAACTGTCAGATCTCATAAAATACAGTATAAGACTGAATTTCACGCACCATTGGGTCCATAACTCGTCCGCACAAGGTCAGTCAATTCATTAACTGCCTGAATATTCCTCAAGACAGCGTCATCGAGCCCTTGCACGTGCTAGCCAAAAAACGCGTTGATCAGAGAATCTCTGACCAGATAATAGAAAATATATACCTTATAACCCTCTTTGAATAGTTGTATCTGGTTTGCCTTTGGTACTTTGAGGGACATCGCGTCTATGGAAGAAGTCAACGTGATTAGTCTCGAGATACTCGAGATGTACGAGATGTCACATCTTCGTCACTTTTGATTGTCACAGCTGCCATCACTGGCGAATGGTGGCCGACATAGTTGTGTTCTACGACTTGGACCAAGTTGAGACAGGAGGATATCGCTACTTCAGGAGTCTCAAGCACTCATTTAGCCCAACCTTTACTGTTTCTTCAGTAGCCAACATGTTGCCCTATTCTGTCCCGCTTCTCACTCTCAACGTGGTTTATTTAGAGCCACTGGTTCGAGAACATTCCGACGTCCTTCAAGTTAATGCCTATCGGATTTGCTTCGAATATCAAGAGTTGGCCGCTGTTGCATCTGAATACACCCTCATTCACTCGCAGATCTTGCGACATTTTCTTCTCAACCCACCATCCTATAAATTAGCATCGGAAGCGATAAAAGAAATCAATTCCCATAACCGTTATTTCGATTCGTTGTGTGAACTTGCTGAAGATTTGATTGTCCTTTTCACCCTCCCCTGTAAGTCACAACCTCCTCACTAATCAACCTCATTTACTGACCGTTTTTAAATGAGGGGGACACTCATAAAAACCTTTGAGAGTCCTCATATTCACGATTATTTGATTTGAGTAAAAACAAGGCTGAGCAGAAGATTTAACGCAAGGTGTCAAGGGGCCATAGCACCACAAAGGAACAGGTAAGGAGATTTGTCTATATAATCCATTGCCTTGATTCAACGACTCTTTGAGGCCCTTTACCGTGACTCTGGACGTTGTATCGTGTCAATAATTCTTGAAGGCGACGTACTTCGTACCCTAGATCCACACGGAAAGGTACAGAAGGTTTACACACATTGTCAAGCATCTCAACTTGGAACGCACTCACATAACAAAGTTTCGTATAAACGCAGAGTATGAAGATGTCTTGTTCCTCCCTTAAGCATGTTTAGCCACGCCATGCTACCGTCGTGTTGAACGTTTCTCGATGCTTTTGGTGCGACCTTGAAAGCTCGGAGGGTTTCAACGCACATTCCTTCTCCAACTCGATGGCAGTGATGAGTAGTGTTTGCCATGATTTCTATGACTTTGAACTATAGTTGAAACGTACGCTATGTATCTTCCTGACCATCTACCTAGATCTTTTCATTAATCCAAAAGTACATTATGAAATACCGAATCAGTACAGAGTGTGCGGATTCGCCTTTGGACGGTTCGCTGATGTATCCGAAACCGCCGTATTCACCTCAGAAAGCTGAGGAAATTGCCACTTCCGTCCCCCGGGTTTTTAGCTTTGCATGCGTTCTGTGCCAGGGTAACGAACTTCTCAGGTTTATCGGGATATCTTCGGAAGTTGATGTGCAGGATTCGGATGAAGACTTAGTATCTGACTCGAAGAGTGACAAAATGTGGCGAAGAAGGGTATTACCTTCCAAAATGAATGCTAGTCAGTGAAACGTCATGGAAACATTGGTCACATTACTGTAGCTTTTGGCGAAGCACTCCGAGCCTTAATCAGCGAAGGGTGACTGAGAAGGAGTGTAGCCCATGAGGGCACCGTTGCAATCAATGCTCAACATCAAATTAAGGCTGGAATTCAAATTCCATGAATGAATTGTGAATATAAGAGTGTTCCTGTTGTTGTTGAAGGCGTCGTCTGGTCTATCAGTTATTAGTATGACATCGAAGCAAAAGATCGCCACTGACTGTAGAAAGCGTGAGAAAATGATTGGAACTCAGCAGACCTCTGAGCGCCAAACCATTGTCTCCCTCAAAGTCTTATGTTCCGGGCCTATCGACTTCAATCTTCAAAACTTCTCGGGGATGGTGCATTCGTAGGTTCTCTCTTAAATTCTTTGACTTCTCTCTCACCATTGCTTCGTCAGGGTCTGGTCTTCCAAGCTGAAGAAGTGAACTCGGGTCGAATAGTGGCACTCAAGAAATCGCGATCCTCACAGCGTAGGAAGCGCCCCATCCTACAATATGAAAGCAGAGTCCTCCAGCTCCTCCAGGGACACCCAGCAATTCCAGAGATATTTGGGTACGGGCAGATGCCCCACTTCGAGTATATGGCTATGGAGCTCTTGGGCCCTTCCATCAGCGAAGTGGCCAAGGGACCGGTATCAGTTACAACTGCTACTCGTGTCGTTCAACAAATGGTGCGTAATAACGAACTGAAGCATCCGGTCGACGACCTTGCTCACAGCTACCAAGCTTTCGGCGTTGGAGCACGTTCATAAACGTGGCTTCGTCCACCGCGATATTAAGCCATGGAATATGTTGTGTCTACCGACGGATCAATCCAAGATAAAGCTTATTGATTTTAATATCTCCATCCCTGTCGTGCCTGGACCACCAACTAGGTATGATTCCACTGCAAAATCGATGTCCGTTGTTGGGACACTAGATTGGGCAAGCCTCAATGCACACAATGGTCTCAGTGAGTAAATGTCTTTCAGCTTCACGAATTGTCTAATACCCGCCAGCACTCGCGCCACGCGATGATCTGGAATCTCTCGCATATACTGCATTTTTCCTCTTGCATGGTCGTCTCCCCTGGAAGAACCGCTACTCTCTCAAGTTCAAGAAAGAAATCATAAAGCGTGTCTACGAGTCGAAGGTAGCAACAACTGGCGATACTTTCGGTTCTAATGTCCCTCCTGCGTTTGGGTATCTGCTGGATAACAGTCGGGGCCTCGCGTATGCTCAGATGCCAAATTACAGCTTGTTAAAAGAGCAGTTCGGAGAGGTGAACGTTAACCCAGAAGGACCCCTTGACTGGAGCGCTGTTGAATCATCCGTGCGGCAGGAGCAACCGGAAATTGCCTTCAACGACGAGGACAAGAAAACGGAGCCCTGGTCTCAACTTGGTGGTGTGGTGATAGCATTCACAAGTAGTTTCTGTGAGGAAGATTGGTCATCGTGGGTTCATCAGCACTCACGAGACCCAGCCATGACACTCCCGGCTGAACAGGCAAACCTGGCGATCCGAGATTTGTCTTCAATTGTAGAAGTAATTAAAGTAGACTAGCGAGTTAATTCATGTGTGCGGATTGTGTGTCGTCCGGCCTGACATGTGGAGGTTTCAAAAATGTATACACTGAGCCGGTGAGTCAATACAGCAGCCGTATTATTGAAAACATACTGAAATGTTATCAAAGATTCCGACCTTACTATGATTGTATTGGATATTTATTGTGATTATCATGATAAAATTTCCATAAGCCATGTGGGGTATTGACTCGCCGGCCCAGTGTATAGCTACATAGGATTCCCTCGATTGATTAGTGTATCTGATATCAAACACTCCAGACATTAATTCCGTAACTATATATCACTAAGTCGGCTTCCGAAAACACTATTGAATGTCATGAATGTCCATGACGTCGTGAATGGCCAAAAAGGACTGGGCGTCACTCAAAAAACCAGACGAATGAATGGGACGGCTCAAAGGCCACTCGGATGCTCCATTCAAAGAAGGGCTCTCGGGACAAAGCCACGAAGCCTCTTGGGCGTTCGTCCCTATATCCATCCTCCAGAAACATCGAACGAAGCGCATATGATCCATCCAAACATGCATATAGTCCATCCAAAAAGTACAGAGTGATCAAGAAAGTAACAAGAAGCATAATGTGATGAGGTTAATGAAAATAAGGATAGAGGTACACTTACGACTAGAGTCGCTCATAAGTCGGTTTTTCTCCACCTCCATCTGCGCTGCCTCCATCGCCTTCAACCACAGTTTTCCATCTACGGGATGATATATCACGGCGTCTTGTCAGTCAGGCCTTCAGGTATGGCGCTAGAAAGCCATTTTCTTCTGCTTGCCCGTCTTTTGGGGTTCGTCATGGAAAGTCGGAATGAGCGACAGAGAGAAGGCGAGTAAACAGTGAGGGAGAACGAACTTGATGAAGGGGTCACTGACGGCCCGCTCGTGTCCCATGTCTTTCCTGTCTTTTAAACTGTGACGAGTCGATTAGCGCTGAGCGCTGAACAACCGCGACTGTCGCTCTTGATGCTTTCCATACTTGTTATTAAATGAATTTTCCGGTCTTTATTTATCCATTTTGGCTGAGCTAGATGTATGTGAGTGACATGAGTAACGACTCCGAGTCATCACGAAACATATTGCCAGATGCTACGACTAGGTAAGATAATCCCAGACCTGACCATATAATACACATCTGGTGCCTCAATTTTTTGTGATGCGAAGTATGCGACGGAAAGGTGTAGACGGACGTCCGGGACAGGCCCATATCCCGAAGCCCAGAAATGACATGAGGCGAATGTCCGCCCCAAAGGCAGGCGGGTCTGTCTAAAGTCTGACGGAAGGCAAAAGGGGTTGAAATGTCATGACGGGCTTGAAAGTGACGTCACGATGTGGAAGGACTCAAAAGGATGTCACAAAGACCCCGAGCTTTTGCGTGGGCGAAGGACAGTATTTAAAACAAGAAATTCTGAGGCAGGCCATATTTCAATCCTTCACCAACGACCCGGAACTACTCTACCTCCTATACAAGTGGTACATATGTCCAACAAGCAAGAGCCCAAACAACCCGTATCCCTCGCTGAACTTGTTCATCTGGGCTTATGTGATTTTCGACAAGTCCGACTTTGTTTCTTCTCCGAATCCGAACAAGAAGTCAACGACTCAAATAGCGTAAGCTGATGGTTTGATTCTCATTTTGCTCCTGCCCTCCGGAATCCCGTTCCAGCGTCGAAAACGGAAAGCCGATTCCCAGGCTCGCGATCGTCCTTGAAGGAGGTACCTCAGGTGTCACCGTCACTTATCTTACAACCTTCAACAAACAGAAAACGCTGCCCGATCATTTTAAGGACAAGACGTTGTGGTTTCCTGTCGGCCCTGCGCAGAAGGAAAGCAAATATGACCCGCTTCCCGTCATCAATGAACGTCCGCAGTGGGTTTCTCTCCGGAAGAAACAGAAAGTCACTCAGGATCCGCCGTCAGTAAAACAGCTAAAACAATGTGTGATGATATATTATAATACATGGGCGGAGTCGGTCAAAGTAATGGTTAATATGATACATGATGACATACATTAAAGTAAAGATGTCAAGTAATTCAGTGTGAGGGGAAATACCTGACACGGTAGAGTCTCGACGTAGCATGTATTCCCATGAATTGGTAAGCGGGGAAAGTGTTTTGACATGTGACACCATCACATTCGGACGGTCACAGGTTTTTCGCGGACCGACTTCAGATTCCGGAGAAGGCGCATCGCCCCTCGCCTCATCATCGTTTTTTTCCTTTAGCCTTGTTACCTGTCTCTCACAGCTAATGCCGCCAACACATCAATCTATATTGCTACGACTCAATGCTTTGAACTACACCTCAGAGGTCATGGACTCTAACTTGACCTACCACAACCGGTTCCTTGTCATCTCAAGAGGGTGAAGAAAACGATAGCCGTATTGCTTACAGGGAGTGGCGGGGATATAGGATGTGTTGCCTTCTAACGTAGGGATCATGCTCCTGTATGTCCCTTCGTTCCCTAGCTTTCGTCTCATTCTGATCACATGAGAGGTTAAATACCATAATCACCAGTACTCCGCTCTTTGCCTCCTTCCACCATCATGTCCAACAATGTGTCCGATTCATCCCGAGCTCCTCCACCTCTAGTGGCCTTAAATACCGCGACGCATTGCCAATATACGGAATAGCGTAGAGCATGCATGTACGTGGGGGTTGAGATTGCCACCTACGTGAGTCGCATCGTGTGCATATATGCAGTGCTGACATCCTTGAACACCACTGTCGATGCGCTACTGTGTTCGCTATTATGCTACTTGCCTTGGCTTTCTTCGCAACTCCGAGTTCAGTGCCAACATTCAAGATATACAGTAACCTAGTAAGTACTTCTCGCTCGAACCATATCCGCATTTCAAGTACTCTATCAGGCACTCATCTATCTAACGCCTTCCATGTGGTATGTCCTCGCCCCTTCTTTGCATTCAATTTTTCTGATATTAGTGCATATAGTCAGATTTTTATCCTCGCAATTACTTGTGGGTTCACCTTTGCTTTTGGAAGGTTTGTTGAAGGTGATTTCGGTCATAAACCCCCAACATGTACCTACTTGCGTTCCTGTAATCTGTAGCTCTAGTCAATAGAATGAGTTTGATGTTACCATTAGTGTGATTTGATGGCCTATGGAGCTGGGAGGTGTGTCTCGATTAACCGCCATGGTTATCCAGAAATACATTCTCATGCACTCGAGAAGGTGCCATGTATTGGGCACATGGCAGGTCTTCCAATATGTGAGTTTAAACTCCTGCATTGGCATACCCACTACATATTCCTATGTATCAATACTTATTCTAATACATGACGATGTATTTCTGAGGTCATTTTACTGACGGCTTAGTAGAGAGCTGTTCGGTCTACTCGTTCTGCGTCCGACGCCGCCGACACAGGCTTCTAAGATTCCCGATAAACGATTCTCCCAGGAGTCTGTCCAACGTTTGCTCAATGCGATGCGGTCTTAGTAGTCGGGTTTCTAATGCTGGATGGTGTACCAGCTGTCAAAGGAGCATTTGTTACTATTGCGGCTTGTTTTGCCAGATGATATGTGATTTGGATCAGAGATCCGTCTTACACTTCATTCCCATTAGAAATGGCGCTTTGAACGCAGAACGCATCAAAGTTCAACCTTGTTCTGTCAAATTTGCTCCGTCCAGAACCTCTATGGTTTAAGCCTTGAGTCAGGAAGTTTAAGTAAACTGAGGTTCCAAAGCGCTAGCTTTTGCCCTTCCTTCCCATGTCGGATACCATTTTTATTCCTGATGATCAACTAAATAATTTAATAGTAGCGAGTTTTCGCTGATCGTTAGCGCAACGCACTGAGTCATTTTACATCTATGCCACACTGTACGCAAGATTTAAGTGTCTGAATTGCTCCATCGGTGAAGAACCTTCATGGCTTGTGCTGTTGTTTTGAACTGTACAAACCCGAATTCCTCCATTTACTTTAGATGCATTAGAAATCTACCGCCAGAAAATACCAAGGTGGTCCTTTCGTCGTGCTGCCTCGTGCTGCCCATGAAATGGAACATACTGTGGCTACTTGTATGGTAGCGACCGTAACGGTCACGCTCCCTCGGTTGCGTTGCTAATTTGTACCATCGTAACGTATAACGAAGTCAAAGTTACTAGTAAGATAACAGCAGAAACATGCATTCGGTTGCCTACTTGGTCTACTGTCATGGTCCTGGCCCAGTTGCCTATCAAATTTCTCCGAGACCTGTCACGCCTGTTTGCAAGTTGCTACCATACAAATTCGGCAGTCGCCGGCTGAGTCTGGATAAGAAGGTATGCAGCATGTGTCGATAAAGATGAGGATAGTCCGCGAATAACAATGGAAGGACACGTACAGAGACGATTGAAAGAGCTTTCTTCAGTGATACAGATGTCTTCTGCCCCATTACCGAGTGCTGCGGAACGGCATAGACCGTACGCTGACTGGCATCTTTAAGTCGGAGTTTCAAATACAGTATGCACTAACTTATGGAGAAATGCATCACGCATAGCCTCGTATCCTGTTTTCCCCTAGCGCCTCTTTTTGCCTCATCTTACGCAGCAACAAGAGTGTCAAAAGCGTATATACAACCCGTCGAATCGAATGTTCTTTTACTCATCTCTAGGAAACAGCTTGATTCTCCATCTTGACACGAGAACGATTGACATCCTTCTTACTCAGGACGCAAGGCTGTATTCTAGGCCAATCCCACCTACTGGTCCTCTTCCTTCTCAGCAAACAAGCTAGTGGATCAATCTCTCAGAACAACCAGATTGATGCATGATGGTTTGTTCTGTCGGACCCCAACATTCGACAGTGCATTTTGCCTTTTACTAACACGTTTCTAAGGGTGCGATACACATGTTCAAACAGGTATTTCATCTTATTTCAGTCAAGCATAGTTAGGCATAGGCATATTTAAGCATACAGGATACTATCAATAGGATTGCGCTGTCAAGCCTTGCTGGACACAGGCAACGGTGGCCTAGTAAAGGTGATGCTAGGACTGGCGCTGTTTATCGATAGGTTGTCAGCTCGAAAATCACTTCCAAAAACAATACGATACTCACGTCCAAGTAGTAGTCCTGGTTGCATCGACAATGGAAGGGGGCTCTTCGATGAGGGAGTGAAAGACAATCTCCTGCGTGTACACTGGCGGAGGCTTTTGAAAGCGGTCGGTCAGTATAAGATTCATTCATCATCGTAAGAAAGGTACTAACAGCCGCTGCCGCAACAGTGACAAGGATTCCAAATACCAAAGCAAGCTTAGAAAACATGGATTGTGTTGGGGAGTTGCTTGTCCCATTGCAATTCTTCCCCGTTTAAATATTCAGTGTTTCTTCTCCCGTCTGCTGCGGACAAAGAACATTGGCAAGATACTCGCGATGCGATGATCGGTTGGCATTCTCATGCGGCGTGGACAAAAAAACAAAAACAAGGAATCGGTTCCGAATAAGTGAGGGTCTCGGACTCCTAGATTCTCAAATACTCCCCACTCAATTTTTGTCTTATTTCTTAGTAGGAGCTTATATGCATGATTATGCCTTAGCCCAATCACAAACAGCGGGAGGGAGCGTAACGAATGAGCGGGCAAAAAGGCCGCGTGAGCCAGCCGCAGCCTGGGGACCACCCGTTGTTGCCTAGGGCTGTTCAAGAGAGTTTCGTCATCGAGACTTTCTTGCTGACTTCCGTTGATCGGCTCCGGAGTTCTGGTACGTGCACCTCAAACAAGTCAGCGTCGATACCTGTCATCGAAAGTACTTGCAAATCTATAAACGACTCATTGATTCGACGCAGCGCACGGGACTTTAATGTTAATCCAAATTCGGAGCCAAAATCGATGAAAGGATGGCAGCGAATCAAGATCAAAGTTTCGGTCAGAAATAAAATCCGTTTATTGGCTCCAGTGATTTAAAACCGACAGATTCGGCAAGTGTCGCGGATTTCATTTCGAAGAAACCAGAAGAAACAGAATGACTACAATAATCAATCCTGCCATTGATTCTGAATCGCGAAATTGCCTCGGCATCAAAAGCCGAACTTATTCACGATTCAGAATCGTTGTTTCTTTGTCACCGATTCTGTTGCTTCCTGTTTCCTCCAAGTAAAATCGGTACAACTAACCGATTTATTGTTGAGAGTGTGAATCATATCGCTAATATTTCCTTACCTAGTTACGAACACATGAACGGGTTTTATCTCTACCCTCAGCTCCGATTCTGATTCGCTGCTGTCGCTCAGCACATGCATTGATTCTGCCGATTTCGATTCGACAATAATTCCAATTTGTGGCAATGAATTTGTCAACGATTTAGATTCGTTTATTAAATCGTGAGTACTTTCGATGACAAGTATCGATGCTGAATTGTTCGAGGTAATACTCTTTCTCATGTTATCGGCTCTTCACGGAGTACTTTGCCTTGCTTGGTTGATGATCAGTCATTGTCCTGGTTGATCTGAATCAACCTAAACTTGAACCAGAGTCTGGTTGAACTTTGGTTTTCAGTCAAGTTCTGGTCAAATTTTTAAATCGTCCAGCTCTCACAGTAATTGTCGTAAGGAGAAGATTCCTTTCCCATAAGCTTCCATGTTTTTTCCCATTCCAGAGCCTCGTTTCGGTGTTTCACTTATGCGTTGACGAAAAAAAAGATCGTGACTGCGCTTTGCTCCCACCTTAGTCGTCTTCTCACACCAGAAAAACATCGCCGCTCTTGCTTCCTATCCCAGATTGTCACTGGCTACAGATTTTCATTTGAAGTTGAAGCGATTATCGCTCTTTCTCCAAGCGCCTATACCGCAACATATATCGCAACAAATCCCACGCCCCTCGCACAATACTCTCAATCTCTCGGCATCCTAGTCTATCTCACAAAAACTTTCACACAATGGGACGCTGCTGCGATCTCCGAGGCAACGCGATAGAAACGATAAACATGGCGCTTGGGGAATATAAGAAGGCCTTCAGAAAAATCCAGCCTCAGCAAACTCGACCGTTGTCCCTTACTAGCCATGAAGCGATTTCTCCTTTTGCAAGCCTTTTTATCAGTCGCACTGGCCAGCATTGGTCCTACCGCCGACTTACAAATTGCCAATCTTATCCTTGCTCCTGATGGTTTCAACCGTTCGTGAGTGGAACTTAGAACTACATGAAAGCTATCCGCTTAATTTGTCCTAGTACTGTTCTCGCAGGGAATTCCGACAATTATTCCTTCCCAGGTCCAGTAATTAGCGGCGAAAAGGTCAGCGCCGTTCATAAATCTTATCACAATATTTTGAGTTTGACACCACTCAACGCAGGGAGACAGCTTCAAGATCAATGTGATCAACAATTTAACAGATACCAGTATGCTTAGGAGCACCAGCATCGTGAGTCCATTGAGGCCCTTACTTCACTTTACCTGCTCACTTTCCTGGCAGCACTGGCATGGTTTATACCAGGCAGGTTCGAGCTGGGCTGACGGGGTGGTCGGAGTCACCCAGTGCCCGATTGCTCCTGGAGACTCATTCTTGTATGACTTCAGCGTTCCCGACCAAGCTGGGACGTTCTGGTACCATTCTCACTATTGTGAGTACCTCAGTATCGTATGTTCAGACCTCAGTCACTGATGTCATTCAAAGCAACGCAGTATTGCGATGGTCTTCGCGGAGCCTTTGTCGTGCGCGATCCCGATGATCCTCACGCTTCTCTGTAAATTTTCCCGCTTCTGGTCACATGTAGTCCAGTCTGATGCATCTTCTTATAGATATGATGTTGACGATGGTTTGTGAACGAGTTGTAAGCATCATGTCTTGACTAACTAGCATTTCTAGATACCACTGTTATCACACTCGCTGACTGGTAAGTAAAAGAATTCCTCTAGCTCTTTCTCCCTCTCACATAAGTTGGCAAAGGTACCATGTGGTTGCTCCGGATGCTGGTGCCGTCCCTACAG
>KQ962405.1:0-31503 GCA_001563735.1 Leucoagaricus sp. SymC.cos | reverse complement strand
CCTTCCCCCTCTCACCACTACCTTCCTCAGCACCACTAATCAAGTACGCGCAACATCTCATAAACTCCGCTTCGAACGCTTGGCGGCCTATGATATGTGAGAGAGACAGAAGAATGGCAGAAGCAAATGATTTCCATGCTTTGACCGCTTTTTCATCTCGTGGTTGAGAGGGTGAAAGATCGGCGGAGTTTTTTGGATTAGGTGTAGCGGGCAAAACATCCTCAGAATCGTCTGGGTTTGGTAGGAACGTCGTAGCGAATACGGCTTCGTGAGTCAACGCTTCAAATGTCCCTTTTTCCAGTTTTCCTGTCTGAACATCTCGTACGAGATCAGGATGAGTTCGCCGCCCCCAAAACGCTCTTCTCTTCCTCGCTCCTCCTCCACCACCACCCAAAAGTTCATCCCGTCCTTTACCACCTGGACCAATGAGCAAAGTCATCCCAGGAGCTGCAAATGGATCATCCTTCACCTCCTTCTCCCCTCCGACTCCTCCTTCAGCACCATTACCCTCATCATCATCCTCCAAGCTAGGTGGAACCAATCCCGTGGGAAACAACTCTCTAATCCCCGCATTCCGATCACTCGGAGGTTTATAAAAGAACAATTTCGTTCCTTTCAACTCCATCTTATACGCTTTCCAACCCTTGGCCAACGCCAATCCCGATCCATCTCGTCCATAACCGTGATGATGGTGGTGGAAGTTGTGATGAAAGGGTCCACTTGAATGAGCATCAGCTAATCGATTGATAAATCCAGAGTGATAGACGATTTGAGATGCGCGTCGAGGATTGAGTTTTGATATGTCGTCTTCGACTGCTCCTTGTTGTTGACGCTGATGCTGATGTTGGGTAGGTTCGATGATAGTAGGAGGAGCAAGAAGTGTCGTCATTCGATTCGGAGGTTGTTGTTGTTGTGATTGAGTGGTGACATTAGACGAATTATTCTCCGACCCACCGGGGATGGGAATTGAATTGAATGGGAAAATGAATCCAGCACGTGTAGGCGTCATCGTTTGTTGCACTTTCTCCTGCCCCCTCTGCTGTTGGATTTGAGGTTGCGCGTCGACTTCGCGGTCATTAGAACCCGTTTTTAAGAGTGTGAACGTGTATGCACGTGCGCTTGTGTCGACGATAAGTCTGGTTGTTGTGATGATGGGGGCGGCGGTGGAGGAGGAGGTTGGGGTAATTGGTCAGAGGCCATTTGTGTAGGACTCGAACTGAGAACGTTCATAGTAATATTCGTGTTCGAATTGATGTCTATCGGACTCGTCTGAATAATAGATTCTTCAATCCGAGGCGGAGACACCGAAATCGACACCGTAGGCAACGTCGCACTCCGTCCAGGGGAAGCAATAAGTATATGTGCCGAGCCTCCCCCCGTCTGTTTAAAAGTCGGAAAGGGGTGGCGTCCAGAATTGGAGACATTAGGCGAAGAAGGACTAGGAGGGATCAACGTGCTAGCATTACTCCCACTCCTCCCTCTATACTCCGCAATTTTTTCTTGAAAAGAGGTATTGATAGGTGAAAATCCACCTCGAGACGAAACTTGGTTCAAATCGTCGGCTGAACGCGACCACGCTTTACGCGATATCGAACGAAGGTCGCCGAGAGGAGACGAACCCAAAGCTAGATGTGGAGGATGTGCTCCTATAGGACTATTCGGAACACTCGGTGATGCATGAAACCGGTCGAATGAGCCCGGTTGCGGCTGTGATAAATCCAGCACAGATCTATTTTCCATTAAATTAGTATCAAACGCGCGAAGAAAAAAAAAAAGTAAACCCGAACGCACCTACTCCCACTCGCGCCGTATCCATCCAGCAGCAGCCTCGGATCGGTCGGTCTCGAAATTTTATGTTTCCTCGCACCACCACTTCCGATATTACTCGTTCTCGTCTCGCCAGCACTACTCCCAGACGTCCCACTCGCCACCAAAGACGAAGAAGGCGAAGAGACCTTGGACGCCGACGCCGAACGAACAAACCATGATTTCGGTTTTGCTAGAAACTGGACGAGACCAGACGAGGGGGATGCAGAACGCGATGACACGCCTGGCGAAGGTGAAGGATTCGGGTTTGGTACCAAAGCGTCTGTCGGCGGTGCCAGCACGTTGGGAGGGGAAACCCCCTTTCGTCGGTTCATCGCGATGAGCCAACCACTAAATATTGAGCGAGTTTACCGTGATCGACGATGAACTGAAGAATGCTGTTTGTCCGGCTGGCTGGTTGGCTGGCTGGCAGAGGAAGAGGGATAAACAAAGGAAGGGTTGTTTGGCTAATTTACCTACATGATTAATTTCCCATCATTTCTCCATATTTAGCCATCCCCATCAGTCTCGCTGTGACAGCCGACTCGAATTCTGGCGCCCCACTATCTCAGGAGAATTCTGACTTGGCTCTATCAAATGCTCTGTGCAAATGAATTCCCCTCGTTACCTCCTCAGACCTCAATGAATGGGTCAAATGAAACGACGGTCTACTGTGGTGCGTTCTCTCTTGCCACAAATTCACGCCACGAAAAGTGCTTGTGAACCTTGATCCCGACATCAATCCAGGGGACAAACGGGACCCGAACAAGCCAGAACATATTCATTCACAATGCCCAAGCGCTCAGAGAAAAGCTCATCTGACAGAGAATCCTCGAAGTCTTACGACAACCCCTACCGACATTTCATGGAGTGCTTGACGACCACAGGGTTATACTCCTCTTCTTTAACGCTAAAATACTAAACGCTCGAGCTCGTGAATGGTCAAGTTCATTGAGCAGTCGCAGTCGCAGTCGGCGCCTTCTAAATATATACGCTTACCCCGTCCCTAATCTTCGTCGATATAATTGGGTCGGCTTTCTGTGCACTCACGGTTGTCGCATTCTACATATTCCACTTCATCCTCCGTCCAAGGTAAACTTTCTCCCTGCCGGCTCGGCTACCTCATCCCGGAGGCATCTTTATTGTAAGACTCATCGTCTCATTCTTCCGCTCCGGCGTCGACAAACCAGGAGATATCCTCTCATTGTTCGATGTAAAATTTCCATCATCAGTAGCAAATAGATCAACAATTTTACAAAGAGCAGACAGAACGGATGCAGTCTGTGTACAATACCCCACTCTTCTTATCCGGCATACCACACCTCCTCTTTCCTTCATTTAAAGTGTAAGAATAGGCATGTGCGACAGGAATAACTTATCATCGTCGTGTGAGGAGTCGAGCAGCCGTGATTCCACAGTGAGTGGTTGATTCGTCGTCAAGCTGATGGAGGCGAAAACCCGCGATACACATTGCAAGGATAACTGAGAAGAAAAAACGCTGAGTGGCAAGCTGTAAGCGCCCGAAATTTCACCTGCACTACCCAGTGTTAAACAAAAACAAGCGAGTGCACTTATCCTCGGTTCTCACCCTTGAAGTCGAGAATGGACTCTATGTTCTTCAACTTACTCAAAAAAGCATAAGTCGCTATCCGAAGCTCGCTAGTTCGACCTCGGCTCGGCTTGAAATTGACATTGCATGAACATACATTTCAGAAATCGTTGCCCGGGCCCGAAGTTCTCTGATTCTCTCATTAATCCCAGAAACTCAGTGGTTCCGTTCCATACTAACCAACCAGTGAGTTTATCCAAGGCAGTTGACTCCTCGAGTCGCTGAGTAGTTTCTTCGAGTCCTATCGATGCAACTACGATTTGGCGCCCAGCATTTCCTATCGAAATTTCTTTCGGCCCGAACCCCGAAATAGGTCGCAGAAGTACATTTTACCCAGCTCACAAACTGCTTCATTTTGTCGTTTTTTCAAGGCATTCAGCTCAAAATACACATCAAATAATAACATCAATCGGGACTTCCACATTCTCGATCGGACATCGAATCCAACCATACCTCCATTAACATATACCACCACCTCACTACCTCCTCTCACAACCCACCAAGTCCTGTAATAGAACAGCAGACCTGGCCTGACGGACAACTACCAAGCGAACACAACGCACACTGACCATCGCCCACGCACAGATCTTCGCACTCAGAGTCAAACTGAGGGCTCCTTCCCATAAGCTCGCCAGAACCTTGGCCAGTTGACACAGGACCTCCGAATGCGACTGAGGTCTGGCCCGGGAAAAGCGTAGTAGCAGTGATGGCGAGGATGACGAAGAACGACTTCATTTCCGGTATTGGTCGCGATTTAAGGAGCTAGTACTTCAGTGACCACTCATCGTGATGAACTTGAAGTGTTATGTACACACTTCATCTCGACAAGCAGTCGTTGAGTTATGAGTAGCTTGTTAACTTGAAAGGTAGCTTTTAAAACGTGGAGGTGCTGGATTCCAACGAGGGCATTTAGGTGTTCTCCCGAGTGCTTCTAGCCTGACGACGAGATTGGACACTTGACCATTATTGGCACATTGTACCCTTAAACCTGCTATGAGAGTACAAGCTGAATTAATTATCCCTTTACCTTGAGGCGACCTAGAACCTAGGTTCGCACAAGCCGAGATTACAACTTGGCTCGTCTGGGACTTGCAAGTGACGGTAATAATTCAAACTTGGCCTCGACACTTCAAGATCTCATATTATCGATGAACGCAGAATACAGAGAAAGCAAGGCAAGAACAGATTGCAAACTCGACCGTTACTGACAAACTAGAGGATTTGGAACTATAGTATGACCAAACGGTAAATCCCTGTAAAACAAAGAGAGTGGTGGAGCTCGTACATGGGTGGGACTCTGTTGCAACTGTGTCTGCATTGTCTGCGAAAACGATGGCGAGAGCCCTTGACAGTGCCCCAGAACCATGTCTCTCTGATTCAAGTTATTGCACTCACACTTCCAATGCCAGTTAATGCGTCTATGAGTACGGGGAAATCTTCAGTCGCTGCAAGTCAGACTATACATCCAGGCACGTACTAATGCAAAATCCAAGTCTCCCAGGGTTGTTCCTGGTGAAACGAATCATAACGTTGTCACTAGCAGAGTTTCCGGTGCTGACGACATCATGGTGCACGGGGTTGACGAAATTTGGCGTCAAGTTACCAGCGCTCCTGATCACACCAAACGCATACTATCCGTACTGTCAGACGAGGGAAAACAACTGGGGGTGGGGAAACATACACGGCGTATATGTAAAGGGTACTAACAATGCATTAGTTAGCACCAGGGTCTGAGAGAGCTGGATCACAACTTACAGGAGCTCCAACAGTAGTACCTGCGGGAATCGACACCTCAATAACAGAGTTAGCTGGGAGCGTATAAAAAGACAACCGACAAAGGGGTCGTCGGCCCGGTCATGTATCGTCCCGAACCATTGATGAGAGTAGTAGAATCTAATGCAGGGACTGGACCGGCATCTGACGCAACCACGTAGCCCTTGAATAGATGTGAGAAGGAGGGGTTCCTCGACGACGTTTCTAACTTACTAGTCGGCGAGTGTGATAACGGTGATATCTAGAGATGTCAATTAGTTAGATCATTGAGGCTTGCAATTCATTCACAAACCATCGTCTACATCATATCTGAAAGCAGATGTGTCAGTAGAGATACCATACAATCAAATGGGGTGCTTACAATGAAGCGTGAGGGAAGCGTGGGGGTGATTAGGGTCGCGAATGACAATGGCTCCGCGAAGACCATCACAATAATGTGTAATAATATTAGCTTAATACCGGCATCTGACGCAACCACGTAGCCCTTGAATAGATGTGAGAAGGAGGAGTTCCTCAACGACGTTTCCAACTTACCAGTCGGCGAGTGTGATAACGGCGGTATCTAGAGATGTCAATTAGTCAGATCATTGAGGCTTGCAACTCATTCACAAACCATCGTCTACATCATATCTGAAAGCAGATGTGTCAGTAGAGATACCATACAATCAAATGGGGTGCTTACAATGAAGCATGAGGGAAGCGTGAAGGTGATTAGGGTCGCGAATGACAATGGCTCCGCGAAGACCATCACAATACTGTGTAATAATATTAGCTTTGCATGACGTCAGCCTTTGATTTCAAAGTACACAGCACCGGTAGGGTACTCACAATAGTGAGAATGATACCAGAACGGTCAGGAACGCTGAACTCGTACAAGAATGAGTTCCCAGGAGCAATGGGACATTGGGTGACTCCGACTGGCCCATCTGCCCAGCTCGAACCTACCTGGAAGAGACCATGCCGGTGCCGCCGGGAATGTGAGCATATGTAGCGACGCGAGCCCTTCAAGAACTCACGATGCTGGTACTCCTGAGCATAGTGGCATCTGTTAATTCGTTGATCACATTATTCTGGAAGTTATCTCCCTGTGATGGGTAGTCAGGATTGAAACATCATATAGGGATCGATACTACTAACCTTTGTGCCACTGATCACAGGGCCCAGGAAGGAAAGGCTGTCGGAAGTCCCAGCGAGAATAGTGCTAGAGGAAGGTAGGCAAAAGCCCTCAACAAGTACTGAGTTTCAGTTACGAACGGTTGACATCATCGGGGGCGAGAATGCGATTGTCAACATGCAAGTCCGTTACAGGACCAATGTTGGCCGACGCAACTGATACGAAGGCTTGCAAGAGAAGGAACCGCTTCATGGCTTAGAGAGGTGGTTGATTCTGCTGAGGTCGGACTTTCTGAAGGCCTTTTATAGTCTACAAACGTCCTGAATTTTTTTCTCTCACGTCGTCCTTGGAAATAACAGTATCAATCTATTGTCGCGAAATTCAGTTGAGCAAGAAATGACTCTGTATTGTTCCAAGAGGTAATCCAGGTGTTGAGGCATTGAGGAAGAAAAAGTGCAGCAGGAAGGATATGCATAGAATACACCCTCTCGAGGATGCCGTTTCTTCCCAGGTGGAGAATCAAGTCTGAATGAACATTCGAGATTGAATTGGTTTGACGAGTTGTAGCCACTCTTGACACTGCGGACGGTGACGGAAGAGAGAATCTGGGTACAATGTGCGCGAAGCGTACTGGTAACTAGTCAGGAATTTCTCCGATTTTTTCTCATTGAATTTACTTGATGAATGGATCTCCCATTTTTACATGAACTCGGCGTCTACGACATTACGAGCACTTATTTATCTAGATTTGTATCACGCCAAGCCCAGACGGATCTCAACGCGAGCCACAATACTAGTAATCACTCTGAAGATGGTGCCATAACCGTATTAAATCGACCAGAGTACGATAAAAAAAGTCAAAGATCCTAGAACGCCATACAGGGGATCTACAAAGCGAAATACAAGAGATCGACTGCGTGTATAGATGGAACGATGGAGCCCGACATGCATAACAGAACAAGACGTGCTAGAGATACACAAACAGGAAACAAGAAACCGAAAAAGCAACAAAATGAGGAATCAGATGAAGGCACTTCCCGAGATTACCTACACTGCATCCGAGTCGAGCGTGCTGGCTTGCAAGATCACGCTCGGTTTCAATAACACGGCCTCCTCCCACTCCCCCACCTTACCCAACTTCTTCTCCGCTTTAACCAACCCCAGCTCCGTCGTACATAATACCCGCTTCTCGCTTCCGCCACCCACTGTCTGATTTTCAACATGAACACCGTCATTCTCGTTTACAACATCCATGGTCATCACGTTGAAAACGACATCAGGCGCGATGTACAACGCTTCTAGATCGCATTTGATGATCTCCTCTCCAATAACCTTGTTCAACTTCTTCGCCTTCTCAAGCACGCCTCCGATCTTTTGACCAAACGTTTGGATCAGATAATCTTGCAGTGCGACTGCGTCGTTGTGCCAACCAGCGGTAAGAATGATATTGACGAATGCATCGACCATGTAGATCGTCAGATCGGGCTCAGCAGCGAGCATCCGTTGAAGATGTACCCGAGTAAGCGCACGCCAGTGACCTGATATTTCTTGTTCCTCTTCGTGACCCAACAAGTCACACAATCAGTTTCTAGAATTAAGAAAAACATGGTCCACTGACCCGTCTCTCGTACCCGGGCGTAAATCTCACTTAAGAGATGCTCATCTTCGGGATTCTCGAAATACCAGGAAGATATGATCCAATGCGTATAGGCGGCCATACTCGCTTTCAACGCCATCCTCACTGCACCCTCGCCCCCGCTCATACCCCGTCGTTGAGGCGCCTGCAATAATTCCACCATCGCAGGTCCAAGGATTTCCGTTGCTCCCCCAATAGCCTCCTTCAGATCCTCAGAAAGCTCATCCGAAGGCAGCGGCGGTGCGGGTCGACGGACGTTTGTGAACGCTCGGGCAATGCTTTGTGCTACCTCCATAATTTCTCCGTTGAGGGACTGAAGAAGCAAGATTACGTCGTCCTCGGAGGCGGTATCCTGTTTTACAGAACATGGGTCGGAGGGCTCGGTCACCTCCTCATCTGTCGCCCTCTGCTTTCCCTTCACCTTCTCACTCTGTCCACCTTCCAACTCTCGCTTCAGCCGTACGACTTCTCCTCTCAGCTCTTCAACTTCTCTGCGTACCTCTCCGCTCTCCTCCTCCTTTATCCTCACCTCCTCTAGGAGCTTCCTCAACCTCTCGACTTCCTCCCATTCCCCGCCCTCTGATCCAGCCCCCACCCGCTCTTCACTGTCCCCACCCCCAATTCTCTTCCCTCGATCAGCGCTGGTTGTTTCTAGCACCGACGCAGCCGACCGCCAAGGAATCAAACTCGTTATCTTCTCTGCCAAATACAAAGCTATCGAGAACATTGTATTAGTTTGCGTTCTTGAACCCGAAGCTGAACTCGAAGTAGACCCCGCGCTAGGCCGAGTCCTAGGCTCACTCGCGGAACGTAACACTCCTCTCGATCCGGAATGTGAATAAGAACACTCGGACCAAATCGTCGCAGTCCCTCCCAAAGCAACAACAGCAATTGCCGTTCCTCCTATAACAAACAATGACCACTTATTCGTCGTGGTTACAGCACTTGTGGCAGGAGAAGTAGTTGGAGCGGAAGGTAATAGGCTGAATGGAAGAAATGTGGCAAATGGGATGAACGAAGTCAATGGAGTAAGATTTGTTGGGGGAGGCTGCGGCATCCGAATGGTTTTGTTCGTGTAACGTGTAAGTGTAACGGCGTGGCGTGGTCGCGGTATGGGCGTTGGAGAGGGGAAGAGTTGTACGCCGTGTCTGAGCTTTTGCCTTTGTGTGCGTGGATCGTACCTGGGCTTCGTGTGTTTGTCTGTCTGTCGTTCGTTCGTTCCGTAGGATTTGAATTATCAACTACATCCATGTGTCACATCAAATTGGTGTTAGAGACGTGAGGAAAGTGATACCGAGCGTATGACCAGCCTCTATCCATGCGCAGTACAGGCGCCCAGCTTTGCTAGTGCGCTAAACGAGACGAGACTTTGAGGGTGTGATCTTGTCACCGTGGATCGCGGTGGCACCAGTAAGTGGGTAGACGCCACGCTAACAGCCCAGCAAAACCGAAGAGACTAGCACCAGTAACTGTGGGTGACGGATTCGATGGAAAGTAATGGAACTGGTTCAAGTTCCTGCGGCCTGGAACCTGTGCAGAACTCGAGTCAAAGCAGCTGAAAACGTGCACATGTAAAGAAGTAATTAGTGAGTAATATGAAACGATGCCGAAGCTACACACCTAATGCGCACGACACGAGCGGGTGAAATGAGTTAATGCTGTTCAAGGGTCAAGAGTGTAACCGCTGGCTAAAACGTTTAAACTCCATTACAACGATTCGGTTTAAAACGGTCATTGACTGTCATAGAGAACAGCTTTTCCGTCTGATCGGAGATGAGCGCTCGACTTGTAGTTAAATGTCGTTCTTAAGTTATCTCTTGCTTGTCATTCGTTCCTGACAGCGCACCAAAGAATGACCTGACGAGAGCACGCGCAGTTTTGTTGAGGTTAGGCTTGTGATGCGTTTGAATTAAACAAATGATGGCTAAGAAAACTGAATGAACTACCTAATTTAGCACGGCGACCTTCTTCCACGAGGCGGAGGCATGTCGTAGGGAGGAAAAATTTACCACAAACGCCCCTCTTCAACGTTTTTTCGCCCGTGTTCGAGATACATGCAATGATCCATGTGTACTTCGCGCAAGGGTCCCTTCTGAAATCTGACCTCGAGGCCAGTTACCGCGCTTTGGCTTAACGAGAAACGGTTCGCTAGATGTATTTTTAAGTGTCCCAGCCTCCTTAGTGGACTCGTTATTAAGAAAAAAAAACCGGTTTCCCGTCGATAAAAATACTACCCGAAATGAAAGTGACCACCGCAGGGGTCGAACCTGCAATCTCCTGATTCGATTGGAATCGTAGTCAGACGCGATGCCATTTCGCCAGGCGGCCGACGTCAAGCACTTCTGCATGACGTATACTACTTACGTCAGCATTCCAGTAACCAAACTCCACCGGCAGCAAATTAGATACCCACAAACGGTATCCGGAGTTCATGCGATGATCTCCTTCAGAGTCTCCAGAAGAATTATCTTTGGCTTCAAGATCGGCTCTCGGTGCTCGACAAATTGATTGTCGGCGCTGGGTGTCGTGCGAGTGCAATAGAGTCCCAAACCAAGGGAGCAGGCAATAACGCCTGCTTGTTCCTTGGGCGAGCCATCTTTCTCATCTTCACATTCAAGCTCTGCGTAATCCGGGTTGTAGTTGTCTCCTGATCTGACAAAGTAGGGTCGAATGTCCGTCGATGTGATTCCTTCTCCAATCATTTTGCGAAATTTAAGGCATTTGTCGGTCAATCGTCCGATACGTTGCTCGAAGGCTTTACAAAGTTCTTGATATGGTTCCTTATTAAAGATGTACCCGCACAAGACTGGCAGTGCGGCCAGGGGACGAATGAGATCGCCTGATAACCCCTCAGAGATTTCCGAAGGGATCTCATCAAGAACTCCATGGGCGAGGGAACGCCAACGTCCAGCAACAGCCTGGTCATCTGAGGAAAGTCGATCGGTCATCTAGTCACTCCCTCGCGAGAGAACGTCTGCTTGGCGTACTTGTTGCTTTGATGCCTCGATATATCTCTTTTAGTTCTCCATTCACCTCTCTTATACCCAAATCCTCTACAACCCACGCTTCGATGACTTCATAGCACCACCAAACGAGTGTTGCCTGCCAGCCAAGTTGTATTGCCAGGCTATCTTTGAGGTGCTTAGCCTCCACTACCTCTAGAAACGCCGGCCCAAGCGTCAGAATTCTTTTTCGAAACATCTCGAGTCGGTCGGGTGGCTGAAGTTTTCTCTCTTCCACCTGGATTCTGTCCGCGAGGATAGAAGACAGCCGAAAGATTTCCTGGTTTAGCGCTTCCATCGCTCTGACAACCTCAGCCTGAGATAATCTGTCAGCTGCGAGGAGGAATCTCTGGGCGACCGCTAATTCCTTCATGATTTGTTTAAGTTCCTTGCGTCGGCTCTCTCTTTCGCTTAGCTTCTGCTCTAGTGTTTGGATCTCTGCTTCTAACTCTGCGAACCTCTCCTTGAGATCTCGCTCGGTTTCACGGAGTCGCTCGACTTTAGCCTGTAATCTGTCGAGCTCTAGATCAGACTCTGGCCCGCAATCGGAATTTCGGTTCAATTGTTCTCGAAGTTGAGCGGAAAGAGGTCGTGTGCCCCCAGCATCAGCGTCGGATCGTGGCTCAGGGGACAGGTCTCTAGTGTGCAGTCGAGGGGGCTCGAGAGAGTTGGACATGAGGAAGGGCGGTATTCAAGGGAATTTTTAATCATAAGAACCCTCCCCAGGAACGTCGTGCACACAAAAAGAGCGTGTCGTCTTGAATGACAGGCCTCACGCCTTAACGGAAGTTGCCGGTACCCAGCATCTAGCTGAGCAGCACTGACTGAAGCTCAACAAATGTCAAAAGTGAATGTGCTCCTTTCCTTTTTCATTCTCCTACCCTTTCCTTGGGCCCAGACTTCCAAACATTGTCACTTGGCCATACTTCATAGGCCTAAACGAGAAAGAAAAAAAAACTCGGATCCGAATAACCAAGGGTCCAGCCTAATCCCTTTTTGGAATAGGTGTGAACTCCTTGTCCGTTACCTGCCGGCCTCTGTGGCGAGGCTCGGAGGTTGGCCTTGAGACGCCGTCGGGCAACAAATGCAAGCGCATCACCCCCGACAAGCCCCGACGGTCCCGCCCCTATGTATCTATTCTCCCATGTTGTTTAGCGCACATATCCCACGAGGCTGTCCCTCCACTCCTAGAAAAAAAGTGTAATAGTGTGGTCTGGCTCAACATATGCATTCATTCGATTATGTAGCTCGCCTAGCTCATGTACCGGTATCAATGGTCACAACTTTGCTTGCTCATGAAATCATGTCACAGCCGCAAACCTTTGAACGCCCCGATGAGCAGTACTCTTGTCCTCGATTGCAAGCCTCTAAACTCCGACTCGTCGTCACCTTCATCTGCCCTCCATTGCACCTTCAGCCCCACCTCTGTACTCCCAAGAACACGGGGACGTTCAGGGGTTCGGTCTCCATCACCACCAAAGTGACTGCTGGTGTCCTTCATAAAAGATGGATCGTATCTATCACCATGTTATCATTGTGACGGACCGCCGACAGTGCAACAGTCCTTGACTAACCAGGATTCATAGGCGGCGGGGCAGATGATGGCCGCTCCTGGGCGCCTGGTCATCCCCGGAAACGGAGCTAAGTAATGGCAGGGCCCGGGCATCTTTCGCTGTGCCTGTGCGCCCTTGTTCGGTTCCGAAATTTTTTTTTCTTTCTCGTATATACCCATACTTCATTTCGGAAAATCTGGTTAGATAGATTAATCTACGTTCACTCTCTGTTCCGCTTCCACCTGACATCACTGATGAACACGAAAAAATCCTCCAAGTGAGTTCTCGCCCCTCTGGTGGCTTATTTCTTCGCAATCTCGTGCGCTGACACCTCACAGCTTAAACGCTCTCTGCAGCGTCTTCATACCCAAATAGAGAACTCCAGGAACTAGACGATTTATGCGAAGATTCAAGACATGCAACTAGATTTGACCATATATGGTCTCATCTGGCGCTTAATATTTTCGCGATGACGAACACAGCGGCGTAAATGGCTACAAAAGCAAGTCTCGCCTATGATTTTTCATCAATGGTCACAACTTTGCTTGCTCATGAAATCATGTCACAGCCGCAAACCTTTGAACGCCCCGATGAGCAGTACTCTTGTCCTCGATTGCAAGCCTCTAAACTCCGACTCGTCGTCACCTTCATCTGCCCTCCATTGCACCTTCAGCCCCACCTCTGTACTCCCAAGAACACGGGGACGTTCAGGGGTTCGGTCTCCATCACCACCAAAGTGACCGCCGGCGTCCTTCATAAAAGATGGATTGTATCTGTCACCATATGCAGCAATCCAGGGCTGTAGGTCAGCGGAGATGATTCCGGCTTTCACGTTCATTCTAATCGTTTCCACCAGTTCCATCATTTTCTGGACATTTCCTCCAATCTGGTTCGTGTCCCCTCCCCACCCTGCAAGAGAAGAAAGCTGCATGAGCCGTTGCGTGATTAAATCTGCATATCGCGGCAAAATATCCGCCTCTGGCCCGTGTGGCAATTGCTCAAAAACGATTTGCCTCCACTTTCCGGCTACTGTCTGTTCTTCTACGACCCTGAGTCAGCCCAAATGCATTATGAGAATTCATCTGGTGCGTACCTTTGCTGCGAATGCGATTATATATGGTGTCGAGGCGACTGTCAAGGCCCGGCTTTCCGAGGCACCAAGAGTCAATCAGGACCATACAAGACCGAGCAAGGAAGATCTGGAGGATGGCTCGCGTAAACTTCTTGTCAGCCAGATGAGTCCCATCTTGAAAAATCGCCACGAAAGGCTTCCCGAGAAAATGTGAGACAAGTTCCAGACCACCTTGGTCCTTAGGCTTCCCAATCGAGGTCTCAACGGCCATCTCCGCTATACAGGCGATCTTTGAGTTGAGTTCTTTCATCTGATCCCTGATGCATTCTCCAGAAACAGATGAACGAGTGTGGAAGACACTTCGGGTGATATTCAACCCTCTGCGCATCGTCTCAAAAAGATCGTCTTCCCACTTCTCCGAGCTGTCCTTTTTTTGTAAAGCATCGAGTTTTACATTTTGATGGTTGATTCGGTTAGTCTGCCGCGAAATATTTTCAATAAGCCGCCGTTGCTCCTCAAATAATCTTTGTTTTCGTTCTTCCCGTATAATATCTTGCATAGACTTTGGTCGATTATTCCGCTCTGGAAAGACCGTTTCGGTGGCAACTTGATCGCTACTCGATGGTACGGATGAATAACGAGGGCTCTCCTCAAGTGATCGCTTTGACAGATCTTGTGGTTTGTCTTGTATGAATTGCGACATGAAAGGATCGAGGCCTGCACCATAACGGGGAAGAATGAGTGTGGGTAATAGCACTCAATACACCTGGAAAATGATACCTAGATCTCCTGAGCGCTTTTCAGTTACTTTCCATCTGTGTTCTGTATGCTCTCCAAGATCCTGGCGTGAGGTCTGATCCTCCGGTATGAGCGGGTGATGCGTTACCCCAGAGTAAGCAAGTTGGTACAAAAAGAAAGCTATGGAACCATCGGTGACAACGTTATTCCTGAGACATATGATGATACGTTTCTAGTAGCCCTTTTTTTGATAATTTCATAGCACTTACAGTTGCACATCTGGTCTGGAAACTGACAAGCCATGTGGTTCTAAGCTCTCCTTCACCCGTTTGAAGAGGAAACTGTTCGTCGAAAAACTACCGACAAGAAAGACATTCTGGATTAGAGTCAGACGGAGAAGCCGCCTTGATGATACAACGCGCTGACCGAAATCTTCTTTGAAGCATCCCGGCATTGTGCTAGCACAGCATCAACGATACATTTTATGGAAGGCTCAAAGAATGAAGCCACAACTGTTCTATTGACGATGAGCGGTGGGGAGTTGGGTGGTATATTGATGAACACGCTCACCCTTCAAGGCGCAGCTTTCCCGCGGTGATCTTTAGCTTGGGGTCCTTATCACGAACTGAGCCAAAACGGATGAAGCACGGGTTAGACGGTTCGCTAAATGAGCATTTTGTTGTCCTGTCGAAGTATCGCGTCATCTCAGCGATGTCCTGATGGTACCTTGAGCCTTTCAAGAATACTTGTTGAGATGCGACTAAGGTAAGCGATGGGAAAAGATCCAACATGTGATTGTTCTCTCACTATCCAAGTATTCGCTCGCAGCTTTAGTAACAAAAATGGACCCTTTGAAATGACCTAAAAGAGATTACTGAGAAGAGCATTCTCATTCCACAGCGAGTTTAGTATCTTACATTGGGCTTCCGCGATTTCTTGAAAGCTCTTCCCATCAGGCTTTGTTGCGTACGCACTGAGGTCGACTGTGCCTTCTCCGACGTTGACAATAGTGACACCTTCGCCTCTCTTTCAAGGGAATTCAGTTTTAAGCCCAAGAAATGGCCTTCTCGACTCACTAGAATAGGTTCGCTTATTAACCCTTTGTCGATACACGTATGCAGACTGGCTTCGCCTTCTGCGAGAAGAGTGACCACGTTGCGACAATTAGGCGTGACGAGACCAGCTTTCTCAGAAGCTTGTTCTATCATGGCTTGCTGGGGTTCTTGCCAGCCATTCGGGTACGAGATAATGTAGTGAATCTCTGAGACATTCCAAATACAGGTGTCGATTCCAGGATGGGTCTCCTGAATATACTGTTTGGCATAGTCGTTTAGATACTTCAGGTAGTCCGAGAAAACATCAACAGGTGTCTTGTCCAGCGGAAGATGGGGAATATGAACTGCATCGGCTGCAAATACCTCTGTACTCGGGCGCAAGTGAAGTTTGAACCTGTTGAGAAAGCAAGATGGGATAACGCACGAAGCACGGAGAGGACGAAAATTTTACCATTCGGCTTTGACCCAATTTTCTTCCTCTGCGATAATATCCATACCATCTCGTTCTGTCTCAGCACCAGCCGCCCGAACGCCTCCATCCTTACCATAATATAGTATAGAAGGTATTTTCGCATTCCCATCAGCTGTCCCTTGACCTGGAAACCTTAGACCGACGGTCAGAGTTGCAAAAAGCTATGAGTGCAACAGGAGCTCAACTTGTGCACGCCCTGAATCTCAGGCACTTTGCCTGGGTCGAGTATACTAAAGAGACCATTGATTACCTTTAATCGATAGCGCGAAAGGCATATCGGTATGCTTGATTACCTGTACGAGATACCACTGTACGCGGTTCCAACGTCAAATGCGAGCAGTAATTTACGTTCTGGTCCGGAGAAAGCATCCCTCGGCATGCTTGCAGATGAAGGGACAGTGCGATCAGTATTCTTGAGGTGAAGGCGAAGGTTGGAGACCCGCACAGACACGTTCTAACCTACAGTGGCCCGGAAGATGGCGAGCGTGCATTACTTATCGGGGCTTTGATGGATCAGCTATTTTAAGAATAGCGCCTTAGCGACAGTCATCCCTCCGGTCAAGAGAACATTACGAAACATGTCTGTATATCAAAGTTCTGATGGTAAGTCACGCCTCAGCCTCATGCCGGTGTTCGATGAAACTGACCTGCACAAAACTTTGGATTACCAACAGGCCGTGAAATTATGTCTAAAATGCGAAGGTGGGCGATTTCTGACCCGGGAGGCCTTGAGTGAATTGGGCTTGTATTCAAAAAATTGAGTTCGGAAATCACTGGCCCCACTTTCGAATAGATGCTTGGGTGTAAAGAAAAGAAAATTTGCCACACTCTCGTTGCATCCGTGTCCGAAATACATGCATATGTGGAAGAGACGACGGCGATTCAAAATGTTTACAGAGTGAGTGAAACCTATCAAGCGATAATCTCCTTTAGTGTCTCTTTCAGAACCACCTTTGGCTTCAAGATCGGCTCTCGATGTTCAACAAATTGATTGTTGGCGCCGGGTGTCGTACGAGTGCAATAGAGGCCCAAGCCAAGGGAGCAAGCGATAACATCCTTTTTCTCCTTGGGTGAACCATCCTTGTCGTCTTCGTATTCGAGTTCTGCATATTTGGAGAGGTATTCCTCTCCTGATCTCAAAAAGTACGGTCGAATATCCGTCGACGTGATTCCCTCCCCGACCATTTTGCGAAATTTGAGGCATTTGTCGATCAACGGTCCCATGCGCTGTTGGAAAGCATTGCAGAGCTCGTCGTGTGATTTCCTATCCGAGATGTACCCGCATAAAACGGGCAGCGCGACAAGAGCGCGAATGGCATCGAGTGGTAAATTTTCTCGAACTTCGGAGGATATTTCTTCGGAAACGCCATGAGCGATTGCTCGCCACCGACCAGCGACGGCTTGGTCATCTGAGGACAGTCAGTCAGCTTGTAGCCAATGAAAGTACACGATTGCCTCTGCTTACTCTTCGCCTTGATACCTTTGTATATCTCCTTCATTTCTCCATTCACTTCTTCTCTACCCAGATCCGCCACAACCCAAGCGCCGATAACTTCAGAGCACCAGTATGCGAGGGTGGCTTGCCAGCCAATCTGTATCGCCAAATTATCCTCGAGGTCCTTAGCTTCCACCACTTCCAAGAACGCCAACCCAAGACTGGGTATCCTACTTCGAAACATCTCGAGTCGTTCGGATGGCTGAAGTTTCTTCTTTTCTACTTGAATTCTGTCCGCAAGGATCGAAGTCAACTGGAAAATCTCCTCGTTCAACGTTTCCATAGCTCTGACGACTTCAGCCTGAGACAGACTGTCAGCCGTAGAGAGGAATCGCTGGGCGACCGCTAACTCCTTCGTGATTTGCTTCAGCTCTTCGCGTTGACTCTCTCTCTGGCTCAACTTCTTTTCTATCGTCTCTATCTCAGCCTCCAGTTCTTCAAACCTATCCTTCAGAGCTCGCTCGGTTTCACGGAGTTGTTCTACTTCGGTTTGCAGCCTATCGAGTTCTGGATCAGGGGCTGGCTCGTGGTCAAAGTATTTGCTCCATCTTTCTCGGACTCGAATGGAAAATGGTCGTGGGCGTCGGATGTGAGCGTCCGGTCGAGGCTCTGGTGGCAAGTCTCTACCGCGTGGTCGGGGGGACTTTAAGAGGTCGAACATAATGGGGTGCTAGGGGAAATCAGAACGCAGAGAATTTATGGAGAACAATGCTTCCCAGAAGGTTCGTGCACGCAACCGGAACGTGCTTGAATCAAGGTCATGCTTCGGTCATAGACGCTGGTACTAATTTCGTGTTGATGTATTCTCACATGGCTATTAATAGGCCCCATTTGGCCTAGCGAATACAACATAGCGAATAGGGATCGACAACAATTGAAGGCCACAACAATTCAGAACTGTACAAACAATTGAGCACAATGAGTAAGTACAACAACAACCGTCAGCGGGATTGCATAAAGATGATATTAAATTCACCTATGACATATGCGAAGTAATAGATGTGACGATTTCGCTGGATAATGTATCGACTTTCCACTGGGCGTCATGTTTGATCTACTCAGATTTCGATGTCTCGCGACACGAGCGGGTGGTTCTAGGAGCCTGTCTGCCTACTTGCTTTTTTTTAAGTCAGCAGCTACTCTCTCCACGTGCTCCTGAAATGATTTTGTCATCGTATCCACGGGGCCCCTGAACCGAAGCAACTCTAAGAACTCTCTGACCTCCAACTTCAAATCAACTAAATCGTCGTAATTTCCCGTGTCAGCATGATTTCCGCGGCGCCAATCGTCGATAGCCCCCACTGCAACCCAAGTGGTAGGTGGGAACTGCTGGTATTTTGAGAGAGATTCGTAAAGATCAGCGACAAGGCCACTTAAAAACGCTTGGCGCTTATCCTTGACATGATATATGCTTAGTGCTTCTTCAAGCCTCTTCTCGACAGCGTTTACCTGAGAATGTTTAGTTGCACCAAGACGTAAATGGGCATAACATACTCACATCACGCATTTCTGCCGCCCTACCATTCACGCGTTTTAAATGCATGTCAATGACTACATTAGACGTCTTATCGATTTCACCAGCAGTCCACCAGAGGAAACGACAAGGCAGGCCTTCGACACTAAAATCTTTGTGTTGATAAAACACGGGTTGTAACATTTTCCAGAATCCATATGCAAAACCTCGGGGGGAAGGTAGGGATGGTCGTATTAGAATAACATATCTAGGACTTTTTCAAAGGCAATAATTATAAATAAAATTTCTGACGTACCGAATGTTTATATCATTCTTACTTTGACTTGAGGGAGGCATATCTGGATGAGATATCAAGTCACACCACCGAAGGAGAAATTCGGTCCTTCCCAACTCCAAATCAAAGCCATGGTTGTTGATAAACTTCAGCAGCCTCAAGACCTGTATAAAACCAATAAGATCGGTTCAATTCATGATGAAGGTAGACGATCTTGCCATGTAAGCCCCACTCTCGCCAGCAATGATGTACAACTATAAGGTATTAGCAAAGGTGACGGTAGAACGAATACAACTAACGTTTTTTATAGATTCCTTATTGGTACATAAATCCAAATAAAAATCATTGGCAATATCCACTGACAATGATGTCAATGGAAGTGAACGAGCGTGATATAGACAGACGGCATACTCATATCTTCTTCAAGTTGATGTATATGCGTAACGCCACCGTACAGCTGCTTCATACTACTTGGTGATGACAATAATGGTCAGCAAAGATGATTTAGGAAAACGAACCGCGTTGTAGAGTAGAATACGCAGTGGACATTTTCACTGGATAAAATTGTGAGAAAAATGACCGAGTATCAGAGTGATAACTAACTGAGTCAATTTCTTAAGCAACACTTGTTGTGTTTGGCGAATGTCTGAGTAGATTTGTTCTACCTCCTCCGATAGCTTCCAACCACATGAACTTATCCCAGCAAAGGGGAAGACACAAGCGATCCAGGTAAGCCCTGTTGGTGCTAAGTTCAGAAGCACGTCAGAATTCCAAAAGCTCCATGGGCCCAGATGGACGTACAGCTGGATGAGGGGGACATAAGCAAATGATATACAGAACTAACACAGCTGAAGTCTTAAGAGGGCGAATCAGTAGTTCACGCCACACGTCACAGGACCTGTCAATTGTGAGCAGGTGAACCAACACAATAGAGAGGGGGTTCTGTTTTTTCGACCCAGATTGAGGAACAATTCGGGCAAGATTTACAGGATTTGTGCCCGAAAAATACTCGATAATCCCTTGTTGGTTTGATTCACCCCTGACTCGAACTCACAGATCACACAACAAGTGGAAGATAAACACAAATCCCCATTGTCAATTTTTGGTGACAAATTGCCACATTTCTTCATCGGCGAATGGCAGCCCTTTGATTTAGTTCCAACTGCAGTGTCGAAAGAACGAACTCCGAGTCAGCGGGTTGAGTTCACCTCCCACACTTGCAAAACATGTCACAAATGGGAACTGCCACGGCACTGTGCCATCGGCGCTGCCACCCGAAGCGCCATTCCCACGATCTAACCAAAGTTGTATCGCGGCCTCACGGCCTCAATAGGACCCCGGCATATCCCTCTAGAGGATCGATCCTTATGCGGACATAATTGGCCCTTGAAACAGCGCGAGGCCCGATAATATGTAAACGGGACTCGATAGGAAAAAAAAGAGATTAGGAAATACATTGAAGTGTTCAGAGCCATGGCGGTGCGACTAAAATACAGATACGGCTGCAATTTAAGTCTAGAGTAGAACTTGAAGGATGTGTTCGAACAGGCAGAGGTGATGATCGAGAGGACGAGGTAGCAGAGGCCGATTCCCCAAACACTACACGTCACAGTCCTGAACAGCTCCTGCGCCATTGGCGGTTCGGGGAAAGCGATTTCGGTTGTTGAATTGTTCAACTTCTTCAAGAGGGCCTATGTGATGATGGCCACTGTCACGAGAACTTCCCTAAAAAGCGAAGGTAAGTATCAGCTCTACTGCTGCTGAAATATATGGAGAACCTACCAGGCTGAAAATATGGTTGAGAGTGAAAGCATGACCCAGACATGCCAAAATACGGGACACCTGCTTTCTGATTGCTGTTACAATTAGGTTGGTGAGCAAAAGTACGCACTAGGTGGCTCACCATTGCCAATGTAACAACACTTTCCCAAGCCCAAAGCACGTTAAAAGAGAAGAACACCGTGCTCCAAAATGTCAGACTTATCCAACAGAAAAGTAGTATCCAATAGATGAATTCATCAGGAGAGTCGATTATGGGAGTGAATATGAGAAGAGCCCTAGAAAGATGTGTAACGGGTGAGTGAGGAAGATGAATAGGAAATATTATGCTTACATTGTGGCCAATCCAAAAGCAACGACGCCTCCTTGTTGGTACATCAAACGAATCACATCCTTTTCCCGGGTCGTTCTTCTCATAGTGTCCATCTCTCTTTTATAATCGTTGCTCGTGGCATGACGGTTCGATGTCAAGGTGACGCCCAGTAGGACCACAGGCTCTTCATTCGCTACGAGGTGTGTAATGTGAGGAATACTCAGGTAGAGACATTTCCACGGGGAGAAAGAACAAGGGATTGCAGATAGGATCACAGGCCATCATTCAGGATCGTTTGAGGATATCATAGGGGAATAAGAATGGAGGACTGTGTGGAGTAGTGCCATCGTCAGAGACCAAGCACGTGGTTCGAGTTGAACTACGGAAGAGATCGAGATCAGACTAGTGATGTTGAATTCCGGGTTCTCCTTTTCTGCAGGGTCCTAAACCAGCCGTGTCGTATCGAGCAGATGATCGAGGTCCGTAATTATTGATCAGAGTGCATATGTAAACTTATACGTAGTTTCCATAGTCGAGCACATCTGCGACGAAGTACATGGTCACGATTTCAAAGTCTCGTGGAACGGTGATACCGCCACGAGTCTCTGAATGACTCAACGAGCAGTACCCTTGTCCTCGATCGGAAGCCTCTGCACTCCGACTCGTCGTCATCTCCATCCCCCGTCCAATACACCTTTAACCCCACCTCTGTACTTCCCAGAACATGAGAACGCTCGAGAGTTCGAACTTGATCCCCACCAAAATCACTGCTGATATCCTTCATGAAAGAAGGATCATACCGGCTACCATACTCAGCAATCCAGGGCTGCAGGTCAGCAGAGAGTATTCCTGCTTTCACATCCACTCTGATCATTTCCGCCATCTTCATCAATTTCAGAACGCTCCGTCCAATTTGCTCCGTATCTCCTCCCCATCCTGCACGAGAAGCTAATTTCATCAGCCGCTGAGTGGCCAAATCTGCGTACCACGGCAGAACAGCTGCCTTTGGTCCATGCGGCAATTGCTCGAAAACAAGTTGCCTCCATTTTCCGGCCACCGTCTGTCCTTCTGTGTAGGAGTCAGCTCTCCCGTGTTACAATGAATATTTAGTTTGTTACTTACCTTTACCTCGAATGCGGCCATATAGAGTGCCAATATGTCTCTCCAGGCCTTGCTTCTCTAGGCACCAAGCATCGATCAGGTATACACAAGACCGAGCAAGGAAAATCTGGAGGATAGCTTGCGTGAATCTTTTGTCGGCCAGGTAGTTTTCGTCTCCCTGGAAAAACACCACGAAGGGCTTCCCCAGAAAACTCGAGATTGACTCCAGGCCGCCTTGTTGATCCTTGGGTTTGCCTGTCGAGGTTTCGACAGCCATCTCTGCTATTCGAGCAATTTCCACGTTTAGCGCTTTCACCTGATTTCTGACCCCTTCGCCAGAAGTAGATGAATGAGTGCGGATGACGGTATGAACATTGTCCAGCTCTTTGCACCTCGTCTCAAACAACTCGTCCTCACATTTCTCCGCGCTGTCGCGTGCTCGTAAAGACTCGAGCTTCATATTCCGACGATCGTTTCTGCCTGTCTGTCGCGAAATGCTCTCAGTGAGCCGTCGTTTCTCCTTGAGTAAAAATTGTTTTCGTTCTTCCGGCTGAACACCTCGCATATTTCGGCGATCGCTTTGTTCTCGAACGACTATCTTCGCGGTCACTTCGTCGCTCCTCTTTGGTTTGGACGAGCCCACGGTTGGAATGATACCAGACAAGGAGCGACGGCTAGATCGACTCGTAGAATTCTGCATGGCCCTCCGAGTTTCGCGAGCCCGTTCGTTGCTGGATGATACAGGCTCGTAGCGAGGACTCTCCTCGAGCGGCCGCTCCAGGGAATCCCGTCGTTCACTTCCAATTGAGAATTGCGCTTTGAAGGGGTTGCTGAAATGGTTCATGGGACACTAGCAAGTGTTGAGTATGAAAAGATATCGTCGTTTCTAACGAGGACAAGTATGTGATTGAGCCGTGACTGTTCTGGATCTGGACCTGGTTCCCGATCAAATCGTTCTCAGACTCGAGTGGGAAGAGGTCGTGTACGCCTGGTGTGAGCGTCGGGTCGTGGCACTGGGTGACTTCAGGGCGTTGAACTTGAACGGAGTGAATTGACAGAGGGGAGTTTGGAACGCAGGGTGTTGAGAACAATCCTTCCCAGGAAACTCGTGCACGCAACCCGAACGTGCTCGATTCAAGGTCATGCTGCGGTCATTGACGTTGGTATTAATCGCGTGCTGATGTGTTCTCACAAGCCATCGTTAGTCCCTATTTGGGGTAGCTTTACTTAACAACCGAAAACCCGACAACTCAGAAATGAGCAAACAATTCAGTGCAATATGGATTGCACGAAGGGACGGTCGCGAGAGATCGCTCAATATGGTAGCAACTTTGCATATACATTCTGGGATGGAATACATGGAGACGATCTCAAAGCCTCGTAAAACGCTGGTACCGCTGTGACCCTCTGAACGAGTCGACGAGCAGGACTCTCGTCCTTGATCGCAGACCTCTAGATTCCGACCCGTCTTCATCTTCATCAGCCCTCCAATGTACCTTCAACCCCACCTCTGTACTCCCAAGAACACGGGAACGTTCAGGATCTCGGTCTCCATCTCCACCGAAGTGACTGCTGGTGTCCTTCATAAAAGATGGATCGTATCTGTCGCCATATGCAGCAATCCAGGGCTGTAGGTCAGCGGAGATGATTCCGGCTTTCACGTTCATTCTAATCGTTTCCACCAGTTCCATCATTTTCTGGACATTTCCTCCAATCTGGTTCGTGTCCCCTCCCCACCCTGCAAGAGAAGAAAGCTGCATGAGCCGTTGTGTGGTTACATCTGCATATCGCGGCAGAATATCCGCTTCCTGTGTCCCCTCCCCACCCTGCAAGAGAAGAAAGCTGCATGAGCCGTTGTGTAGTTAAATCTGCGTATCGCGGCAGAATATCCGCCTCTGGCCCGTGTGGCAATTGCTCAAAAACGATTTGCCTCCACTTTCCGGCCACTGTCTGTTCTTCTACGATCCCGAGTCAGCCCAAATGCATAATGAGAATTCATCTGGTGCGTACCTTTACTGCGAATGCGATTATATATGGTATCGAGGTGACTGTCGTTCAAAAACGATTTGCCTCCACTTTCCGGCCACTGTCTGTTCTTCTACGATGCTGGGTCAGTCCAAATGCATAATGAGAATTCATCTGGTGCGTACCTTTGCTGCGAATGCGACTATATATGGTGTCGAGGTGACTGTCGAGGGCCGGCTTTCCGAGGCACCAAGAGTCAATCAGGACCATACAAGACCGAGCAAGGAAGATCTGGAGCACTGCTTGTACAAACTTCTTGTTGGCAAGGTAGTCCCCGTCTCCCTGGAAAAACATCACGAATGGCGTCCCCAGAAAACTCGAGACAGACTCCGGGACGTCTTGCTGATCCTGGGGCCTCCCGATCGGCGTTTCGACAGCCATCTCTGCTATTCGAGAAATGTCCACATTTAGCGCCTTCACCTGGTCTCTGACCCCTTCGCCAGAAGTAGATGAATGAGTATGGATGACGGTACGAGCGCTGTCCAGCTCCTTGCGCCTCGTCTCGAACAACTCGTCCTCCCATTTTTCCGCATTGTCTCGTGTTCGTAAAGAACCGAGCTTCACGTTTCGACGATCATTTCGGGCAGTCTGCTGTGAAATGCTTTCAATAACTTGTCGTTGCTCCTCGAGTAATCTGTGTTTTAGCTCCTCTCGCTGAACGTCTCGCATAGATTTCCGACGATCGCTCTGTTCCTGAACGACAGTCCGGCATATCCCTCTAGAGGATCGATCCTTATGCGGACATAATTGGCCCTTGAAACAGCGCGAGGCCCGATAATATGTAAACGGGACTCGATAGGAAAAAAAAGAGATTAGGAAATACATTGAAGTGTTCAGAGCCATGGCGGTGCGACTAAAATACAGATACGGCTGCAATTTAAGTCTAGAGTAGAACTTGAAGGATGTGTTCGAACAGGCAGAGGTGATGATCGAGAGGACGAGGTAGCAGAGGCCGATTCCCCAAACACTACACGTCACAGTCCTGAACAGCTCCTGCGCCATTGGCGGTTCGGGGAAAGCGATTTCGGTTGTTGAATTGTTCAACTTCTTCAAGAGGGCCTATGTGATGATGGCCACTGTCACGAGAACTTCCCTAAAAAGCGAAGGTAAGTATCAGCTCTACTGCTGCTGAAATATATGGAGAACCTACCAGGCTGAAAATATGGTTGAGAGTGAAAGCATGACCCAGACATGCCAAAATACGGGACACCTGCTTTCTGATTGCTGTTACAATTAGGTTGGTGAGCAAAAGTACGCACTAGGTGGCTCACCATTGCCAATGTAACAACACTTTCCCAAGCCCAAAGCACGTTAAAAGAGAAGAACACCGTGCTCCAAAATGTCAGACTTATCCAACAGAAAAGTAGTATCCAATAGATGAATTCATCAGGAGAGTCGATTATGGGAGTGAATATGAGAAGAGCCCTAGAAAGATGTGTAACGGGTGAGTGAGGAAGATGAATAGGAAATATTATGCTTACATTGTGGCCAATCCAAAAGCAACGACGCCTCCTTGTTGGTACATCAAACGAATCACATCCTTTTCCCGGGTCGTTCTTCTCATAGTGTCCATCTCTCTTTTATAATCGTTGCTCGTGGCATGACGGTTCGATGTCAAGGTGACGCCCAGTAGGACCACAGGCTCTTCATTCGCTACGAGGTGTGTAATGTGAGGAATACTCAGGTAGAGACATTTCCACGGGGAGAAAGAACAGGGGATTGCAGATAGGACCACAGGCCGTCATTCAGGATCGTTTGAGGATATCATAGGGGAATAAGAATGGAGGACTGTGTGGAGTAGTGCCATCGTCAGAGACCAAGCACGTGGTTCGAGTTGAACTACGGAAGAGATCGAGATCAGACTAGTGATGTTGAATTCCGGGTTCTCCTTTTCTGCAGGGTCCTAAACCAGCCGTGTCGTATCGAGCAGATGATCGAGGTCCGTAATTATTGATCAGAGTGCATATGTAAACTTATACGTAGTTTCCATAGTCGAGCACATCTGCGACGAAGTACATGGTCACGATTTCAAAGTCTCGTGGAACGGTGATACCGCCACGAGTCTCTGAATGACTCAACGAGCAGTACCCTTGTCCTCGATCGGAAGCCTCTGCACTCCGACTCGTCGTCATCTCCATCCCCCGTCCAATACACCTTTAACCCCACCTCTGTACTTCCCAGAACATGAGAACGCTCGAGAGTTCGAACTTGATCCCCACCAAAATCACTGCTGATATCCTTCATGAAAGAAGGATCATACCGGCTACCATACTCAGCAATCCAGGGCTGCAGGTCAGCAGAGAGTATTCCTGCTTTCACATCCACTCTGATCATTTCCGCCATCTTCATCAATTTCAGAACGCTCCGTCCAATTTGCTCCGTATCTCCTCCCCATCCTGCACGAGAAGCTAATTTCATCAGCCGCTGAGTGGCCAAATCTGCGTACCACGGCAGAACAGCTGCCTTTGGTCCATGCGGCAATTGCTCGAAAACAAGTTGCCTCCATTTTCCGGCCACCGTCTGTCCTTCTGTGTAGGAGTCAGCTCTCCCGTGTTACAATGAATATTTAGTTTGTTACTTACCTTTACCTCGAATGCGGCCATATAGAGTGCCAATATGTCTCTCCAGGCCTTGCTTCTCTAGGCACCAAGCATCGATCAGGTATACACAAGACCGAGCAAGGAAAATCTGGAGGATAGCTTGCGTGAATCTTTTGTCGGCCAGGTAGTTCTCGTCTCCCTGGAAAAACACCACGAAGGGCTTCCCCAGAAAACTCGAGATTGACTCCAGGCCGCCTTGTTGATCCTTGGGTTTGCCTGTCGAGGTTTCGACAACCATCTCTGCTATTCGAGCAATTTCCACGTTTAGCGCTTTCACCTGATTTCTGACCCCTTCGCCAGAAGTAGATGAATGAGTGCGGATGACGGTATGAACATTGTCCAGCTCTTTGCACCTCGTCTCAAACAACTCGTCCTCACATTTCTCCGCGCTGTCGCGTGCTCGTAAAGACTCGAGCTTCATATTCCGACGATCGTTTCTGCCTGTCTGTCGCGAAATGCTCTCAGTGAGCCGTCGTTTCTCCTTGAGTAAAAATTGTTTTCGTTCTTCCGGCTGAACACCTCGCATATTTCGGCGATCGCTTTGTTCTCGAACGACTATCTTCGCGGTCACTTCGTCGCTCCTCTTTGGTTTGGACGAGCCCACGGTTGGAATGATACCAGACAAGGAGCGACGGCTAGATCGACTCGTAGAATTCTGCATGGCCCTCCGAGTTTCGCGAGCCCGTTCGTTGCTGGATGATACAGGCTCGTAGCGAGGACTCTCCTCGAGCGGCCGCTCCAGGGAATCCCGTCGTTCACTTCCAATTGAGAATTGCGCTTTGAAGGGGTTGCTGAAATGGTTCATGGGACACTAGCAAGTGTTGAGTATGAAAAGATATCGTCGTTTCTAACGAGGACAAGTATGTGATTGAGCCGTGACTGTTCTGGATCTGGACCTGGTTCCCGATCAAATCGTTCTCAGACTCGAGTGGGAAGAGGTCGTGTACGCCTGGTGTGAGCGTCGGGTCGTGGCACTGGGTGACTTCAGGGCGTTGAACTTGAACGGAGTGAATTGACAGAGGGGAGTTTGGAACGCAGGGTGTTGAGAACAATCCTTCCCAGGAAACTCGTGCACGCAACCCGAACGTGCTCGATTCAAGGTCATGCTGCGGTCATTGACGTTGGTATTAATCGCGTGCTGATGTGTTCTCACAAGCCATCGTTAGTCCCTATTTGGGGTAGCTTTACTTAACAACCGAAAACCCGACAACTCAGAAATGAGCAAACAATTCAGTGCAATATGGATTGCACGAAGGGACGGTCGCGAGAGATCGCTCAATATGGTAGCAACTTTGCATATACATTCTGGGATGGAATACATGGAGACGATCTCAAAGCCTCGTAAAACGCTGGTACCGCTGTGACCCTCTGAACGAGTCGACGAGCAGGACTCTCGTCCTTGATCGCAGACCTCTAGATTCCGACCCGTCTTCATCTTCATCAGCCCTCCAATGTACCTTCAACCCCACCTCTGTACTCCCAAGAACACGGGAACGTTCAGGATCTCGGTCTCCATCTCCACCGAAGTGACTGCTGGTGTCCTTCATAAAAGATGGATCGTATCTGTCGCCATATGCAGCAATCCAGGGCTGTAGGTCAGCGGAGATGATTCCGGCTTTCACGTTCATTCTAATCGTTTCCACCAGTTCCATCATTTTCTGGACATTTCCTCCAATCTGGTTCGTGTCCCCTCCCCACCCTGCAAGAGAAGAAAGCTGCATGAGCCGTTGTGTAGTTAAATCTGCATATCGCGGCAGAATATCCGCCTCTGGCCCGTGTGGCAATTGCTCAAAAACGATTTGCCTCCACTTTCCGGCCACTGTCTGTTCTTCTACGACCCTGAGTCAGCCCAAATGCATTATGAGAATTCATCTGGTGCGTACCTTTGCTGCGAATGCGATTATATATGGTGTCGAGGTGACTGTCGAGGCCCGGCTTTCCGAGGCACCAAGAGTCAATCAGGACCATACAAGACCGAGCAAGGAAGATCTGGAGCACTGCTTGTACAAACTTCTTGTTGGCAAGGTAGTCCCCGTCTCCCTGGAAAAACATCACGAATGGCGTCCCCAGAAAACTCGAGACAGACTCCGGGACGTCTTGCTGATCCTGGGGCCTCCCGATCGGCGTTTCGACAGCCATCTCTGCTATTCGAGAAATGTCCACATTTAGCGCCTTCACCTGGTCTCTGACCCCTTCGCCAGAAGTAGATGAATGAGTATGGATGACGGTACGAGCGCTGTCCAGCTCCTTGCGCCTCGTCTCGAACAACTCGTCCTCCCATTTTTCCGCATTGTCTCGTGCACGTAAAGAATCGAGCTTCAAGTTTCGACGATCATTTCGGGCAGTCTGCTGTGAAATGCTTTCAATAAGTTGTCGTTGCTCCTCGAGTAATCTTTGTTTTAGCTCCTCTCGCTGAACGTCTCGCATAGATTTCCGACGATCACTCTGTTCCTGAACGACAATTTCCGCGGTCACTTGGTCGCTCTTCTTCGGCTTGGATGGACTCCCAAATGGAAGACCAAACACAGAACGACGATTAGATCGACTCGTAGAGGAATTATGCATTGTCCTACGAGTGCCGTGAGCTTGGGCCTGTTCGTCGCTAGAGGGTACAGGCTCGTAGCGGGGACTCTCTTCTGACACTCGTGTCGGTGGGTTTCGTCGTTTCCCTCGGACAGAGAACTGAAAAATGTTGCGAAGATGGTTCATGATGCACTAGGTTGAGTAAAACGTGCAAGGGTATGGTCAGGTCCACCGAGCACAAGCATGTGGTTGAAGCGTGACTTACCATCAAGAAGAGTCTGAACTGCGGGGTGCTGTTAAACTGTTAACGATCAATCCCCTTTCTTGACCAAGGCCTTCCATTGGCTATTCTTAAGTCAGCTGACCCATCAAAGCTAATAGGTTACGACACGCTCGCCGTCTTCCCGAGCCCCTATAAGGCTTGAACGTGCCTGTGGGCTCTTTGTTCTTTCGCCACCATCCCAACGAGACTCGCATTATTATACTCCCATCCACAAACATGTCGAGGGACCCATTCTCTGGACCAGAACGCAAGTTACTCCTCGCATTCGACGTCGGAACCACATACAGTGGTATCTCGTACAGGTAATCAAGCATATCAACACGCCTTTCGCATTGTCGGCCAAAGGTAATTAATTCGGAGTTCTTTAGTATACTCGACCCAGGGAAAGTGCCTGAGATTCAGGGCGTGCACAAGTTGAGCTACTGTTGCAGTAACAACTTTTTGCAGCTCTGACACCCAGTCCAAGGTTTCCCGGTCATGAGATAGCCGGTGGTAATGCGAAAATACCTTCTATCTTGTATTATGGCAAGGATGGGCGTGTCCGCGCTGCTGGCGCCGAGACCGAACGAGATGGTATGGATATTATCGCGGAGGAAGAAGACTGGGTCAAGGCTGAATGGTAACTCGTTTCATTCTCTCGAAGGTTCGTGCGTTATCTCATCCCTTTTTCTCAACAGGTTCAAGCTTCATTTGCGACCAAAGACGAAGGAATTCGCCACTGGTGCCACTCGCATTCCCGATCTTCCTTTAAACAAGACGGTTGTGGAAGTTTTTTCCGACTATCTCAAGTACCTGAACGACTGTGCTAAACAGTACATTCAAGAGACCCATCCTGGAATTGGCACTAGCATCTGGAGCGGCCCCGAGATCCATTACATTCTTTCGCATCCAAATGGCTGGGAAGGCCCCCAGCAGGCCATGATGAAACAGGCGGCTGAGAAGGCCGGCCTTATCACAACGGGTGGACGCAATAAGCTCTCTTTCATCACTGAAGGCGAAGCCAGTCTCAATAGGTGCATCGACAAAGGACTCATGAGCGAGTCCATTCGAGTGAGTCGAGAAGGCCCCTTATTGTACTTGCAGTGACTGATTTCTCGTTCGAAGAGAGGAGAAGGCGTTACTATCGTTGACGCTGGAGGAGGAACGCTCGACATCAGTGCTTATGCAGCAAAGCCCGACGGAAAAAACTTTGAAGAAATCGCAGAAGCTCAATGTGAGATACGCCTTTCACCGAGTAATTCGAGTGCTTCTGAACACCCACAGGCCACGTCAAGGGATCCATCTTTGTCACTGAAGCTGCGGAAGAGCACCTGGATAGTGAGTATATAATGGCATTTCTCATTATGGAGTAGCGTTTACTCCGATCACATTTGCAACTAGAATTCCTGCGAGCTTCAAAATTCCACCGCGACATTGGTGAGATGAAGCGATACTTCGATAAGACCACCAAATGCTCTTTCCGGGATCCTTCCGATCCCCACTTCATCAGATTTGGCTCCGCTCGCGATAGGGACCCCAAATTGAATATCACTGCAGGCAAGCTACGCCTCGAGGGGTAAGCATGTTCAATGAGAAACACCACATCTTCGACGCTCATCTACCTGCAGAACAAAAGTAGCTTCGTTCTTTGAACCCTCCATCAAGTGCATCGTTGACGGAGTGCTGGCACAACGTCGTGATGCTCATAAAACGATCTCGGTAAGCGCGCTGCATTACCAAGTGAAACGTCTCAGCAGCTGACTCTTATCACACTGGCAATATTAAGAACGTTTTTCTTGTCGGAGGTTTTTCGGCGAGCGACTTCCT
>KQ962404.1:94328-139012 GCA_001563735.1 Leucoagaricus sp. SymC.cos | reverse complement strand
TGTTTTCACCACAGTATTGTTGCTGGATTGAAGGGGATTCATCCCCTCCAACCATTGTTGAGCACTGAGTTGTGCATTGAAGGCTTTGATGCTTTCATTTGGGTGTCATGGCACATTAAGCTGTTTGACAGCTGGGCCAGTATTCATCATCTCAGAGAAGGCAGGTGATGGAGGATGTTGTGGTCCTGGCTGTGGGGTCATTGGTACCCAACGAGAGCTAGGGGATATTCGAGGTGGTTTCCTTCAATCATGCCAATTCTGATCGAAATCACTTGTCCTATGAGGGTCAAAATTACCCTCTCAAGGCCCTTTTTTGAATTGAGTGAATGCTTTGGTTTCCCAAGTACCATACACCTCGTTCATAGGTGTTGATACGTTAGATCAAGGGGAATTTATTCCCTTCTTGATATCTCTATATTTCTCACAAAGGTGTTGAATCACCTTTAAGTACATCTCTACATAAACAGGGTCATCTGTGGGAGGAGCTCATTGGTTCCTTCAGAACTATTCCTCTGTGAGGGTCTGTGCATAGGCACAGATCTGTTCTCAACAACATGGACTTGACATGTCATTCATTCAAAAAAGGGACTTGATCTTGTCTTCGTCTTCGAATACCTCTTTGAGCTCAAGTGCTCAAATGTCAGGGGATTGAAGGGATATGTTTCCTATCCCTTCGGTAATGATATGTAGGCTGCCCTCTTGCTTGGGCAGGCTTCTGTGTCCTGACCATACATCATACAGTCACTCTGTCAGCGAGTTGCTTGATAGATGTTCTTCTGGCACCTCATATTGTTCTGCAGGTGTTGGTTCAGCATTGAGAAGGGATGAACCCACTTGTGACTCAGCAGAGTTCTCATGAGTATGGGCCTTGTGCATGTCCATACTCTGATTGGTTGGCACCTCCGTGGTGACCGTGGTGCCCCAGCAAGGATTGCTGGCATTATATGACACCATTGTGTCATTATTTGGGTCTTTGAAATGACCCGGTGGGTGACTTCCTTGAGAAGTCATCAAATAAAGTTAAATTGCGAGGTTAAAGCTTCGAGTGGGACTATTGCAGTAATATCACTGTCATTTTCAGCGATGACATGGCTACATGCATTTACACATGCAATACACAGGGATATTGTAAAAAATGTAAGGCTTTGCCTTACAGATATCAGAACTTAACCTTACTCACACAAGAGTACAATAAACCCCAGTCATATTGGGTATGTACTTCGTAGTGTAGGTGTAAGGTCAGCTCCCAATTAGGGAGGCTGACCAGAATTACATGAGGTTGCATTATGTAATATAATGATGGTGATGGGATATCAATAATTATAACCTCAGTAAAAGTCAAGCTATAGATGTAATAGAAAATAGAAGGAAAGATAACAGCTATGGTAAGGGTACAACCCTTACACTGATCCTGGTGGTTGTGATCTCTTCTTCATAACCAAAGTTGCCACCCCAAGAGTAACTAGAAGGGCCAGCTTTAGAACTACTGGGCTCATCAGACATGGCATAGAAAATGTATTAGAAAATCTCAATATATTGATGATCAAAGTATGTGAGAAAGGAGGGGTACTTTATTCTCATGTCACCTAGATTATTGCTAAGCAATCATGCTTCACTCACTGGTACCCCCAACTGGCAGAAATTGAGCCTACATCCAGCTGGGATCAAACCCAGGACCACACAGGAATAGTCTGCACTATCTTTAATTAGAGTGAGTACAAACTACTCAACCATGTGGCCAATAGTGACTATATTGGTAGTTTCCAGGTTATTCATTAAGAATATAGTGTCTTTTTAATTATAGATGTCTTCAATCATTGATTATCATTAGATGTTTTTTAGAATAAAAACTATATGGATGTTGTTGTATATTATATGGATGTGTGGTAATATGGATATATGTTGAAGTAGTAGTAATATATCAAGGTTGACATGTCAAGGTAGTAGTAATATGTCAATTAGTGTGTTAGTGATGTATCAGTTTAGTGATATGTCAAGATTGACATATTGAGGTTGACAATCTCTAGATGTGTTGAGATTGATGCTCTTAAGTTGACAACCATGTCTAGTATTTATCATGTTAAGGTAGGATTATGTGTCATTTGAAAGTGTAGATTAGTCATTCTTCATCATATATATTTTATCTCTTTTCATGGTTTATATTCCATAATAAATAATATAATTCTTCTGGATATAATTGGTGTAGTAGTATCATTATGATATGTTTCTAATATTAGAAATATTATCTAGGAGTGTTTTTGAATACAGTGAGGGACAAAACTGTTACAATGTTTCAAGCATTTCCACTAAATTATAAATAACTTGGGAACTAAGCAAGTTGAAACCTTGAAGTTTTAAATAAAGATAGCCTTGGATATTATCTACCCAAACATGTATAAATAATTATGTAAGCACAATCCTTTCCCACACTACAAATTATATAAAAGTATAAGTATATTGTAACAGTTTTGTTTCTCTCTGCAAAATTATATGACTTTGTTGATTATATGCAAATAAGTGCAAATAAAATCATGTGATTTGATTGAGAAAGATATATACTCTTGTACAATACCTATAGTCCCCCACAACTCATTATTCCATTATGCACTAACTTACTTCTATCTAACACAACTATATTATTCATCTTCTTAACCAAGGACATTTTGCTTACCAAATTGAAGGAATCACTGGTTTTTCTTCAGCAACCATATCCTAGATTTACAATAAATACTGCTCTGACCTTGCCAAGTCCACTGGTAGCTGTCCTTATAAGCTTTCACCCTCTAACACATAATATGCTCTCTACCTTATCACTTCTTGCAAGGCTGAAAATACCATTGAGCTCCCCAAAATCTTGAAGAATATCACCAACCAACCTCTCTCATCAAAGACTGTAGTCAAGAAAAAATAATCTTTTCTCTCTAAATAACATAGAAACAAACATATAGACTTTGCAATGGCCCATCTACACTAGACTGTTGAGGATTGGAAAAGGGTCATCTATACAAATAAGACCAAAGTCAATTGATTAGAGTCATATGGAAGGAAATGGGTATGGAAAATGCCTAGAGAGATACTTTCTGATAGGCTGATAAGGGGGACAGTCAAGTTTGGAGAAGGGTCTTTGATGTTTTGGGGCTGTATGTTTTGGGAAGAAGTTGGGTATGAGACCAAGATTAATGGGAGAATATATGCTGACATTTATATGTCCATCCTGGAAGATAAACTCCAGCAAAGCCTTGTATATTACAACAAAAATCCTGAAGATATCATTTTTCAGCAAGACAATGACCCCAAGCATAAGAGCAAGAAGGCTATGAAGTGGCTAGAAAACAGTGGTCTAAAAGTTATAATATGGCCTCCTCAATCAGTAGACCTCAACCTAATTGAACTCCTTTGGATTCATCTCAAGGCAAGGCTTAGAGACTATAAAAAACCCTCTTCTAGCATAACAGAACTTTGAAAAAGGACTCAGAAGGTATAGAATGAAATTCCATCTTCTGTGTGTCAGAATTTGATAGAATGTATGCTTAGAAGAGTTACAGCTGTTGTAAAGGCTAAGAAAGGCTATACCAAGTACTAAATACTCTAAATAGTATATAATTTTCAAGAGGGACAATATTATTACAATGTACTCATACTTTTATATAATTTGTAGTATGGGAAAGGATTGTGCTTGTATAATGATTTATATATGTTTGAATAGATAATATCCAGGGCTATTTTTATTTAAATTTCAAGATTTCAACTTGCTTAGTTCCCAAGTTATTCATAATTTAGTGGAAATATTGTAACAGTTTTGTTCTTCACTGCATTCTTGTCTTTGATTTCAAAAGAGTTTATATCAGAATAATTGAAATTTTCCAATGTTGATATAGTATATTCTTCTGAGATAAAAAAGTTCTTTTCATATTGGAAATCTTTGGAGTAATTGTTATTAATAGTGTTATGACCTTAAGAGCTAACTCAGGTTACAACAGAGGCAAAGGCTTGAGGGCAAATAAGGGGAAAATATAATTGGTAAAGCATAAGGAGTGCAGAGCTCTACCTAAGATACTTATACTAGAGACATGGGGTAACACAGAGTAAACAAGAATAGAAAATATAGAGTAATACTGAGTAAAGAGAAAACAACTATCTCAGTCTACTATGGCCCATGAGTCCTATCCAGAGTAACTACCTAGAGTCATAACATCATCTCCTCTTCACAGTTCATGTCCTCATGAATAGGTAACTAATGTAAAGGTCCTTCTAAAATATGAACATAGTGATGAAAGAGATACCTGACAGGAGAAACAGTAGTCTTTTACAATGAAAGAAGTACTTCTTGTGGATTCTGAATGTACAGCAGAAAGAGATGTTGATAGAACTTCTATCCTTCAACAATGAACCCTGCAAGGTCCTTCTTGACTCATGAGATAGCAAACTGGGTGTGATGTTCATCACAGCTGATAAAGAATGAAGCATTGTTGGGACCTCCTTTGTAGATGGTAAATGTGCTGAGTATAGTAGTGGGCTTGAGAGTTGGTGTAGTGGCCAAGGAACTTGTCAATAATATTAGCCCAATACTCATTGTTGCTTTCTCCATATTTCTGAAGCATATAGAAGTGGTTAGAAATAATGAAGTAGATGGGGGCTGATATCTTGAGAGAGTCTGTGTTGTGCTTTTGGAGGAAATTGTATAAGGCATAGACATTTTTGATAACCATGGGTCCCAGTATGCCTTCAGCAGGGATGTTGTTTGGGTTATAGTCATCTATTTCTACATCCTTTCTTTCAGTGGGTTCTTCAGTGGGTTCATGCATATTGACAGTACTGGGAGTGGAAGGTGTGCATTTTCCAGTAGAGAGTGGAACTGGATAGGGGTCAGTATGAGCATAGAACTGGGTAATTTCAGTGATATGGTCAATGATGAATTGTTCTCCAATACTGTTGCATTCATGGAGACATTGGGCAAAGATGCACTAGAGGGAGTATACTTTGGGCACAAGGCATGCAGTTTGAACATAGCATAGGGTAGCAGTGATCTTCTCTACAAATTCTTGAGCATCAGCTCCACAATGTGCTCCTATACATAATTCAATAGTATTGCCCTCCACATCTGTGAGGATGGTAGTTATGCTGTGTGCAGATTGAGTGAAGAGGTTGAGCTGTTCCTCAAAGATGGCTAGAGAATTAATGGTATGAGTGAGATTGTTGTAAAAATAAAGTGGGTCTTGGAAGGTCTAGTTGTAGGGCTCAATAGATTTCAGCTCTATGTGACCTACATCATATGTTGCAGAGGCTTTGGCGGACTTAAAGGCTAGGGGTCAGATCTTAGCTGTAGTGTGTAATGCTGCTTGGAGGGTAGTGGGTAATGATGACTTGGGTTTCTTCAAGATCAAGAAGAGTATAGAAGCAGTTGGGTAAGGCATTGGAATGGATAACATTACAGTTAATGGAGTGATTGTATTTAGCAGTAATGATGGAGGCAGTGATAACAATGATGATGATGATGGCTGTAGATGCAAAGATAGCAATGTAAACTTTGTGAGGGATGACTAGTAGTGAGGTGTTTGCTAGTTTACTCTAAGAACTTATTGAGGTATTCTTGGATCACCTCCTCTGCATTTGACAAGTGAAACTTGAGTAACCACCAATCTTTCTCATCCCCATACCCTTTCCAGTGGACTAGGGATTAGATGCCTCTTCCTCATTTTCAGTGATCTTAGATTTCCTTGACTTTTCACTCTTTCTCAGCATTGATCAGATCTAGTGGCAGCAGTGTGGGTTTTTGCTGGACCTCAAACTTGGGATTTTTTGCCAGTGATAGGAGGACTTTATTAAAGATTTCATAAATAATCCACTGAGGTGGTAGCTTGAGATGATAAGTGCTATTCCCTATTATTTCTCAGATAGAAAAAGGCTTATATCTCTGATAATCTAGCTTCTTGCTTGGGTGACTCATAGCAATGTTGGAAGCCTCCAACCACACACTATCACCAACCTGATAGGACTGGGCTCTTTTTCTTTTCCTATTGTACATGACTGCCATACTTTTCTGGTTTTGTTCTATGCTTTTCACTACTGATTCCCTTGCTTTCACCAAATCTGTTATGAAGTTATTTACTGCTGGTGCCAGTGATGATGTTGATATGAGTCCCTTTCACAGATGTCTCCCATAGTTCAGGAAGAATGGGGAGTGGTGCATTGCTAAGTGTTGCTTATTGTTGTAATGAAACTCTGCTCCTGCAAGCCAGGATGTCCAATTATTTTGTTTATAGGACACATATTTTTGTAAGAAGTTTTCAACTTCTTAATTGATCTGCTCCATCTATCTATCAGTCTGTGGATAATAAGCAGTTAACAGGGCCCATTTGATCCTGAGAGCTTTACATAGACCTTCCATGAATTTTGATGTGAACTAGAGTTCTCAATCACTAACAATCTTCTTTGGCAGGCCATGCAATTTCCAGATCTAGTCCTGATATAGAATAGAAAGCTGTTCTGCTGTCAATGAAGTGGTGGTAGGAAATACTCATATCATCTTGGTAAAATAGTCAATGATAACCAAAATAGCATCATGTCTATCAGAGAGAGGTAATAGGCCAATTAGGTCCACTGAGATTTCCTCCCAAGGGTGTGTTGGAACTGGTAAGGGATCCAGGAATACCAATTTCTGTTCTCTATGGATTTGTGTCTATTGACACATGTCACAACTATTGATGAATCTTTTTATATCATGTCAAATGTCTGGCCACTAGAAGTCTCTTGATAGTACTTTCAATGTGCAATGTTATTACATATGTTCTGAACAAACCCCAACTATTACTGACTGTTTCTATATTATTCCATTTCTATTCCTACTATTTTATACTTTATTATTTCTTTATATATTATTTGTTTCTAAATATTTCTGCACATTTCTGATTATCTCTCTTTCAATTCTGCTCACTTCTTATTCCTGTCAATTATTAGTTATTATTTCTTTCTATACCTTTCTGCTTAGTACCAATGGTTTCCACTTTGTCTTCACATTTCCTTTTATACTATGCCCACCTTTTATGATTTCATTCTTACTTCATATGTCACTGCCCATTTTTCTCTATATGCTCACTTTTCATTCTATGTCATGTAACTTCATTATCTCCTTGTTGTCTCTATCACATGTCCATCACATCATATAGTTTTTTTTTGTTTATTCTGTTTTCTTGTTTATCACTTTCTGATGTTTTTCATAGATATATAAGTAGCAGATTACTGTCATGTATTCTCTAGTCTGATAATCAACTTAGTTAAACACTCTTGATTATTCTGACTTTAAACTATTTGTCCCCTCAGTATTCTCTAAGTCTATTCCTCTTGTGTTTCTAAATTGGACCATTAGCAGTAGAATGGTGCAGCACATAAGCTAAAGCCAAGATCTATTCCTGACTTCTTCCAACCTCACCAATCTCATGCCTCTGCCTCTATTTCCACTTCCATGTAGATTGTTTCCAACTACTTCTGGCTCTCCCATGCTTATTCCCTCTATATCCTGTTCAGAACTTAACAAATGTTGACCTAGATGTCCTGCATTTGATACATTATGGAATTCCCTAATGATTTGACCTCATAGGTCATCTCCTGGTGGGATGTAGATTCTTCCCCAGTGGTGGATTAATCTACCTACTTGAGAGAATCCTTTTGATTGATCCTTTAATTCTTTGAGTACCTCAGTTTCTGTGGTGTTACAGTTTTGGATCTGCCATTCTATATCTGTGCTGGTGGGAATTTTGAAACGTGCTTCTTGGAGTAAGGTTGTAAAGATGGTCATTTCCTCTTCTATGGTTACTCAGCATACAAAGTTCTTTAGAAGTGTCACAGTCTTGTCTTCTTCTTGCCAATCTAGTTTGTCATGGTGAGAGAGAATGTTGGCCTTGGTGTTAGTCTTGCTAGATATATGCCAAATCACAAAATCGTAGTCCTGTTGTTTGAGATACTATTACATCTGTCTACCATTGAGCTTCTGTGGTTCCCTGAAATATTTCAGGTTTTTGTGATCTGTCCAGACCTCAAACATTTCACTTACATCCAGAAAGTATTGTTGCCACACCTGTAGTGCTTCTATGATAGCTAAGAGTTCCTTGTCATATATCTCATAGTTCTTTTCTGCAGGACTCATTGTTTGTGACATGAATGCAACAGGGTGCCACTCGTGATCCTACTCTTGGGACAGTATAGCACCTATGGCATATCCTGATGCATGCATTTCAACTCTGAACTTTCTATCTGGGAAAAAGAGAGCTAGGACTAGTTCTTCAGTGATGTATTGTTTCAGAGTGTCAAATGCCTTCTGCTCACTGTTTCTCCATTTCCATTCTGCTTTTCCTTTTAACATGTTAAGAGGACCTGCTATATTGCTAAAGCCTTCAATAAATCTCCTGTAGAAGTTCACAAAGCCTAGGAAACTTTCCACTCCTTTGACATTGGAGAGAGTGTTTCAGTTCTGTATGGCCTTGATCTTTTGTTGTTCTATTTCCACCTTTTCATTGCCTACTTCAACCCCCCAAAATAGGCACTTTAGATACTCCAAACTTACATTTGGACTGTTTGAAGTATAGATTATGTCTGGCTGTAATCTTCAAGAATCTTAGCATTCTTTCCTGAAGCTCTGCCTCTGATTGGGCTTGAATTATGAAATCATCTATGTAGTTTGTCAGTATACTATTGTGGATCATTTCCTGAAAGATGGTGGTCATCATACATGAAAATGGGGCAGGAAAGTTGCATAGCCCAAAGAACATAACCATAGATTCAAACAGGCCTCAATTAGTTAAAAATGCAGCTTTCCATTCATCTTCTTCCTTAATACAAACATTGTTGTAGTCCCAGATAATGTCAAATTTGTTGAAAAGTTTAGCATTCTTGAGCCTGTTGACTACCTCACTGATTAGAGGAATGGGCATTTTATTCTTGACTGTGTATTAGTTGATCTTCTGGTAATCCTGTACTAATTGTTTTGAACCATTCTTTTTGGAAATGAAGAAACAGAGTGCTGTGTATTGTGACTTTGAAATCTATATTCTTTCTAACTTCAGATTTTTGTCAATGAATGTGTTGAGCTCCTCTTCCTCTTTCAGAGTTATGGGTTATATTTTAGCTCTGAGTTTAGGAGATGTGTTATCTGTGAGTTTAATTTCATGGTCTCATTGAGTGCAATCAGGAAGTCAGTAAAAGTTGGTCTTGTTAAACAGGTGGGTATACCCTTTCATGTACTTAGGTAAGTCTTTGGCAGTAGTGGGATCGGGCTGTTTTTCTTCTTCTTCTTTATCTATGTCCTGAAGTTTTTAAATGTGGGGCTTGATACAAATATCATGGTGAGGAATTTTGCAACTGGGGGGGCATCTTGTAAACCTAACACTACCATTCTTCCAGTTAATTTCAGAGTTGTGGTAGATTAGCCAGTTATGTCTCAGAAAGACATCTGCAGAATCTAATATCATGACTACTGCTTTGACCTGTTCTTTGTGTCCTTGGGTATTGAGGGTGATATCAGCATAGTGTGTAATGGACTTGTGACCACTAGGGCTTCCATCTGCAGTGAAGACTTTGAAAAGTCAGTTGACTAGGTTTAAGGGTATTCCTAATTTTTTGACCTTTTCTTCTGATATGCATGTGTGGATACATCCAGAATTGATAATAGCTTTGACTGTTGCTTGTTGATTTACCATGGGGGTTGTGAGGAGTTTACACTACAAGTTTGGTTGTTGGGGAATAATATATTATGAAGAATGTGGGACAGAAACTCTATGTTTATAGGCTCAAAAGTCTACATGTCTTACTTTGAATCTTCTGGAAAACCCTCTTCTTTGGGTTCTTTCTCCTCCTCTGGTATCTCTGTCATTGTCCTAATACTAGGCTTGTTTCATCATGGTGCTCTGCAGTACTTTGAGATATGCCCAAATCTGCTACAATTATAACATTGGGGCTTGTTGGGTGAAGCACATATGGTCTTTGGTTCTGGGCATTTGGCTGCAATGTGGCCAAACTTGCCACAGCTATAGCACTTGGGGTTGCTCTTGTCTCTATACTGAGGAGCCATTTGTCCAATCTCTATTGGCTGTCCTCACCCTTCATAAGTGATGCCACTTTCTGTAGTGTGGTGATGTTTCATTTCTGCAAACTCATATCTCTTTCCCACAGTACTGATTGAGTCCATCTACTCCTTCTAGTTAGTGGGCTGGTAGTCCAATAGATATCCCATAATGGTCTTGATAACATTGGGATGAACATGTTTCTTTAACAGGAAGAGTGCATGGCCATTATCCATCTTGGCTTTTTGCTTAAGGACTTTGAACTTGATTAAGAAGTCTTAAATATGCATTCTTCCTTGTCTAAACTCTTCAATCCTCTATTCAGCCTCTCCTTGTCCCATTCTATCTGAGAACCTGTTTTCAAGGTCTTTGGTCCAATTATTCCAATTAAACCTTTCCCACCATCCTGTTTCCAATATATCCTTAATTATAACTGATGCAAACAATTCTGCTGTTCCTCCTTTCATTCTAGCAAGTACTACTGTGACTTGGTATCTGTTGTCATCTATATCATTTCCTGCAATGTAGAACATCATGTTCCTCCACCAGTCCTCCCATTTCAATCTTGTGCTATCAAAGTATCCTGCTTCAGGTACAAAGGACTTGTTCTGTATTTGCACTATTTGAGTGATGGGTAGTTGTAGCTGCTGTGTGTCCATTCCTTTGTGTTCCTGAGACATTTCTGAACTGCTTGATTCTTCTGTGCTAGTTTCTTCTGATGTCAATTGTCTGCTAATATCAAGTGACCCTAATGCTGCTGATAACTGTGTAAGTTCTTCATTCAATTCTCCTCCTGCTTCTTCATATTCTAACTGTTTGGGTTTGCCTTCATCTGTCTCTATTGATAATTCTTCTGGTATCTCATTGTCTCATTCCTTCTGTAATAACTGTTGCACATATTCTTTGTCTGCCAGTTGTTCAGCTATGCTTGCTGCTAGTGCACATTGTCATTATCTTCTGACAGGATTATCCTCTTTGTAGGACCATATAAATTTGTGCCTCTGTTCCATTTGGCAAGGTGAGTTGGTGATGCTTTACCAAATATTATGACCTTAAGAGCCAACTTGTTACAACTTTAAGAGCTAACTCAGGTTGCAGCTTAGGCAAAGACTTGAGGGTGAGTAAGGGGAGAGTACAATTGGTAAAGTGTAAGGAATACAGGGCTCTATCTAAGGTACTTATACTAAGGAACTGGAGTAACACAGAGTAGCTAGAAATAAGGAATGCAGAGTAATACTGGGTAAAGAGAAAATAACTACCACAGTCTACTACAGTCTATGGATTTATCCAGAGTAACTACCCAGAGTTGTAACATCACCTCCTCTTCAGGGTTCATGTCCTCATGAATAGGTAACTAATGTAGAAGTTCTTCAAAGATATAAGCATAATAACAGAAGAGATACTTGATGGGAGAAACAGTAGTCCTTTGTGATAGAAGAGGTACCTCTCATGGACTCAGAATGTACAGCAGGAAGAGGTGTCAATGGGGAACTCTGCTCTGTCTTTACCCAACAACCAGAAACCTTGCAAGGTCCTTCTTGACTCAAGTAATAGCAAATTGAGTATGATGAGTGTCACAGCCAATGAAGAAGGGAGCATTATCAGGACTGACTTTATAGATAACAATGTGTTAGGCATTGTAGCATGCTTAGAAGTTTGCATACTGATCTAGGAATTTGGCAACAATGTTGGCCCAGTATTCATTGTCACTTTCTCCATATTTCCAGAGCATGTATAATCAGTTGGGGGTGATGAAATACATGGGGGTGGTGATCTTGAGTGAGTCTGTATCATGTTTCTGGAGGAAGGTATGGAGTGTTTGAGCATCTTTGATTATGGCAGGTCCTAGTAATCCCTCAGCAGAAATATTATTGGAGTCATAGTTGTCCATCTCCATATTCTTCTCTCTGGCAGGTTCATTGGTGGGATCTTCTTCTTGCATTTCAACAGTGCTGGGAGCAGGAGGAGTATATTTGCCAGTGGGTAGGGGGATAGGATATAGGTCAGTGCATATATAGGATTGAGTGACCTGGACAATGTAGTCAATAATGAACTGTTCTCCAATACTGCTGCATTCATGGAGACATTGTGCAAGAATGCACTGGAGGGAGTGGGCCTTCAGGACTAGGCATGCAGTCCTAACATATTGAAGTGTAGCAGTGATCCTTTCTACAAAGTCCTGGATATCAGCTCCTTGATGTCCTCCTGTACATAATTTAATGACATTTCCTTCCAACTCAGTGAGTATGGTGGCAAGGCTGTGAGCAGAGTTGGTAAAGAGCTTCAGTTGCTCTTCCAAGACAGTAAGAGAATTGATGGTGCAGGTTAAGTCATTATAGAAATATAGAGAGTCTCTCAAGACCTGGTTGCATGGCTCTACCATTTCTAGGTCTACATGTCCTATTTCAGATGTGGCAGTCTCTTCAGTGGACTTAAAGGCTAGGGGTAGAAACTTGGCTGTGGAATGTTTGGCAGCTTGGAGTGTGGTGGGCAAGGAGGCTTCAGGTTTCTTTGAGGTCAAGGGGAGAGTGGGTACAATTGAGTAAGGTATCAGGGTGAATGATGTTGCAGTTGACAGAGTGATCATACTTGGTAGTGACAAAAGCAGCAGTGATGATAATGATGGTGATGATGGTTGTAGATGTGAAGATAGCAATGTAAACTTTTTGAGGAATGACTAGTGCTAGAGTTTTTGTCAGGTTGTGTTGACTAGATCTGTGGCTTCACTATGGCTTTTATGGATTTTTTGTGTTTCACCCCCCTCCTCAATTAGATTTGCTCCAAGGACCTATCATGGTATTCTTGGATTGCCTCCTCTGCATTTGACAGATAGAACTTGGATAATCACTGATCTTCTTCATTGCCATACTCTTTCCAATAAACCAGGTATTGGACATCTCTATCTCACTTCTGGTGACCTCAGATTTCATTGACCTCCTACTCCTCCTCAGTATCAATGAGATCTGGTGGCAGTAGTGTGGGTTTGCATTAGATCTCAAACTCAGGGTTTCTTGCTGGTGATAGGAGGATCTTATTAAAGATATCATAAATAGCTTACTAAGGTGGTAGCTTGAGTTAGTATGCACCTTTCCCAATTATCTCCAAGATAGGAAAAGGGCCATATCTCTGAAAATCAAGTTTCTTGCTAGGGTGATTAGTTATGATGTTGGAACTTCCAACCATACATGATCACCAACTTGGTAGGACCAGGCTCCTTTCCTTTTTCTATCATATATAATAGCCATACTCTTTCAGTTTTGTTCCATGCTTTCTGCCACTGATTCTCTTGCTTTTGCTAAATCTGTTACAAAATTTTCCACTGCCAGTGCTGGTGATGCTAATGATGTGAGTCCTTTCCACAGATGCCTTCTATAGTTAAGGAAGAATGGGGAGTGGTGCATTGCTGAGTGTTGCTTATCATTGTAATAGAATTCTGCTGCTATAAGCCAGGATGCCCAATTATTCTGTTTATAGGACACATACTTCCATAGGAAGTTTTCAACTTCTTGATTGATCTGTTCTGTCTGGCTATCAGTTTGTGAGTGATAAGCAGTTGACAGGACCCACTTGATCCTGAGAGCTTTACATAGATCCTCTATAAACTTTGATGTAAATTGTGGTCCTTGATCACTGATGATCTTCTTCAGCAAACTATGTAGTTTCTAGATCTGGTCCCAATATAGAACAGCAAGTTGTTCTGCTGTTAACAAAGTTGTTGTAGGGATCACATGTATCATCTTGGTGAAACAGTCAACGATGACTAGAATAGTATCATGTTCACCAGAGAGAGGTAATGGGACAATTAGATTAACAGAGATCTCCTTCCAAGAGTATGTTGGAACTGGTAGAGGGTGTAAAGGTGCTAATTTCTTTTCTCTATAGATTTGTGTCTGCTGATATATGTCACAACTATTAATAAACTGTTTTATATTCCATTATATGTCAGGCCACCAGAAGTCTCTTGGCAAGACTTCCAATATTTGATGTTGACCTGGATGTCCCACATCTGGTACATCATGAAATTTCCAAATGATTCTGGACTGTAGATCATCTCCCAGTGGGACATAAAGTCTTTCTTGGTAGTAGATTAACCTGTCTACTTGGGAGACCCCTTTTGACAGATCTTCTAAGCTTCTAAGGACCTCAGTCTCTTTAGTAGTGCAGCCTCAGATTTGTTGTTCTATATCCATATTGATAAGGATCTTGAAATACACTTCTCAGAGTAGAATTATGGGGACAGTTACATCCTCTTTTGTAGTTACTCTGCATACAAAGTTTTTGAGAAGTGTAACTGTCTTGTCTTCTTTCTGCCAATCAGGTCTACTATGGTGAGAGAAAATATTGGCCTTGGTGTTGGTTTTACTGGATATGTGGTAAATTATGAAGTTATAGTCCTACTGCTTGAGATACTATCACATCTGTCTGCCATTAAGCTTCCATGGTTCTCTGAAGTACTTCAGGTTCTCATAGTCTGTCCACACTTCAAATATTTCTCAAGCATCCAGGATGTATTGTTACCACACACATAATACTTCCACAATAGCTAGTAGTTCTTTGTTGTAGATCTTGTAGTTTCTTTCTGCAGGACTCATAGTCTGTGATGTGAATACAACAGAGTGCCATTTGTGATCTTGTTCCTGGGACAGAATAGCATCTATAGTATATTCTGACATGTCTGTTTCTACTCTGAACTTCCTATCTGGTCAAGAGAGGGTTAGGACCAGTTCTTCAGTAATTTGTTGTTTCAAGGTATCAAATGCCTTTTGCTCATTATTGTCCCACTTCCATTTTATTTTCCCTTTCAGTGCATTGAGAGGGGCTACAATATTGCTAAATCCTTTGATGAATCTCCTGTAGAAGTTCATGAAGCCTAGAAAGCTTTCCACTACTTCAATACTGGGAGGAGTGTTCCAGTTTCATATAGCTTTGATCTTCTGTTGTTCCATCTCTACCTTCCCATTTCCCATTTCTACTCCCAAAATAGGTACCTTAGAAACTCCAAATTCACATTTAGACCATTTGAAGTATAGGTTGTGTTTAGCTGCAATCTTCAAGAATCTTAATATCTGTTTCCGAAGTTCTGTTTCTGATTGAGTGGGAATTACAAAGTCATCCATGTAGTTTGTTAGTGTTCTATTGTGGATCATTTCTTGAAAGATGGTAGTCATCATGCAGAAAAATATGGCAGGAAAGTTGCATAACCCAAAGAACATAATTGTGGGTTTGAAAAGGCCATAATTGGTTAGGAAAGCTGCTTTCCATTCATCTTCCTCCTTGATGCAAATATTATTGTAGCTCCAAATAATGTCAAATTTATTGAACAATTTGGCATTTTTGAGCCTGTCAACTACTTTGCTGATCAGAGGGATGGGTGTCTTGTTGTGGGAATTGCTTTGTGAGTTCGAGAGGGGTAGGGAAGTAGATGAGGAGAATGTGATGATGGTGGTAAAACTGTTCTATTGTAGACTAGACAACTCAGGTATACAGTCTACAGGTGCTATGAAACTGATGGAATCACTTGAGCTAAGTGTTTGGGATATACATGACAAGCACATTAAGGAGTGAGGGGTATCATTAACCTACTGAGCAAGACCTGAGATAAAAGGAAGAAATAAAAGAGTGTAAAAGGGGATATCAATGATAAATGATTGTATGAAATTCGGAGCCAAAATTGTGATTTCCTCACCTAGCCATCTCAACACCCCCACACCTCATCCTTACTTTCAAAATGCAACTGTCCTCAGTTGCCTACATTCACTTCAAAACTCCTCCTCAACATCTGCTAAGTCCAATGGATCAACAAACTCTATAACTTGAAGCTCTTGACATGACTGTGGATGATAAGGAATGATCTGAAAGGCCATGAACTTGAGTTTTGAAACAGCACCATTGACCTCTGTTAGGATATAGGCTCCACTTCACAAGCATTTGACCACCACCATTGGGCTGAAATAATGTGGCTTGCATTTCCTGCCAATATCAGGCTCTATCTTCTTGTTGAGGACCAACACTAGATTGCCTGAGTTGAAGTTGTAATCATGAATCCTGTTGACATTGACCTTTTCAAACTCTTGAAGGGACTGAAAATGAGCTGCTAGTACTCTGTCATGGATGTCTGCAAGGTCTTTATCATATTTTTCGAGAGCACAAGTGTGCAGTGCAAGGAGTGCATTGTCCGAGACCTTAGAAGTGATGGGTGGGAGCAGAAAGGTGGCCTCCATGATGTCGAAAGAAAGCAGTGGCTCAATTCTGTGAACAGCATAATAAGGAGTATAGCCTGTAGACTTCTGTATAGTGACTCGATCTGCCCAGAAAATAGAAGCAGCATGTTCAAACCATTTGCAAGCTTCCCCTTCACAAGCTTTCACCAGAGCATCACAGATCATTTGGTGGGTTGTTTTGACAATGCCATTAGATTGGGAGTTGTAAGGTGAAATCTTGATATGTTGAATGTGGTACTTTTTTGCTAACCATTTGAGCACTGCAACAAATGGCATTCCATTATTGGTGACAATCTCTTCAAGTCCTCCCCATCTACACAGGATTTTCTCAAAAATGAAGGTGCCAAGGGTCCAACTGGTTTTGCTGGTGAGTGCTCACCACTCTGGCCATCCAGTAAGACTACAATGTGCTTGAACAATGTACTTGTACCCATGTGATGGAGGCATGTGCATAGTATCAATGTAAGCTTTGCAAAAGAGGGGTGCTGGAACTTGGACTGTTGGAGGAAGAACGACATGTTCTGTTGACCGAATTTGGCACTGGTAACATGTAGATAGAAACCAATGAATATCAGCATTGAGGGAGGGCCACCAAAAACAATCTGCAAGAGTATGTCAAGTGGAGTAGATGTCTTTGTGTCCTAGCTTGTCATGTGATCTTATCAACAACTGCAATTGTTCCCATGTATCCATCACCACAATCTGATGCCTTCCACCTGTCTCCTTCTTCCACAACTTCTCTCCACTCATGAAGAACTTTCTAGTGTTTTTGAGGAACTGCTTTTTAGACTTCATGGTGAGTCCCTCTGGTACTTTCAAGGTCTGAAGAAACTCTCTAACCCTTCCCAACTCTAGGTCTTTCTCCACCACCTCTACACTTCTCAGAACTGCCACCTCATCCTCTCCCCTCACCCTTACTTTTGAAATGACACCCTCATCATTCCTGGCTGTCACTGCTAACACCTCTGCAACTCCATTCTCCTGACATGTAATGCTGGCTACCCACACTCCACATCCCAATACCTCATCTACCTACTCCTCTGCTGCCTCCTCTCCCTGATCCTCATTCTTGCTGTCATCTCCTGACTTCCTCCTCCTTAATAGCCCATCTGGACCCTTGTGCCTACTTCCTGGAACATGCACCAGCTCAAAGTTGAACATCAAGATGGCTGCAATCCACCAATTCATCACTGCATTAGGGTGAATATCCAGTTTGTTGATCATCCCTCTTATATATTTCACATTGACTTCAACTTTCAACTTTTTAGCTCCCACTAGCCATAGCTTGCAAGTATTGAGTCCATGAAAAAACCCATAGAGTTTGAGCTTGGGCTGTGAATAATGTGCAATATGTTTGTTCCATGCCATTGAGCTGAAACAGGCTGGTCATCTTCAGCCTTCTGTATCAAGCTGTGTAAAAATATAGCCTACTGCTATGATGGATGTATCTACTGATAAGATGATCTCGAAGGGGAGTGAGTGATTGATAGGGTGGATTGCTTTGCATTCAGCTACTTGGCATTTGATCTCTATCATTGCTCTCCTCTGCTCTTCTCCCCATGTAAACTCTATCTTTGTCACTCTCATTAACTTGGTAAGTGGGTCACAAATTTTGGCATATGATTTGATCCATGTTCTAACTGTTCCTGCCATCCCCAGAAAATCTTGCACCTCCAACACACTCTGGCATTCAGGCCACCTCAACACCTTCTCCACTGTGCTTGCATCTGGCCTCTGCCCTTTGTAAGTGCATAGTCATCCTACTACCATGATTTCTGGTTGACATAATTGTAGCTTCTTGGCTGACACTGTGGCACCTGCATGTGTAAGACGGTGGAGTGCCCAGTTTAAATCCATGGCATGTTCCCAAATGAAATGACAAATTCCTGTGTTCTCAGAAATAACCTCATAAGTGCTGTCCTCTTTCTCATAGCATGATTTAGGCCCTAAGACACTGACATCATTGAGGAAGTTTGGAGCACAGCTGGTCTTGTCTTGGAGCAAGAAGGCTACATCATTGTGGAAGATGCCAACTGACCCTGTCCATCCTTGTGGCAAGACCATTAACTGCATAGTCCCCAAATGTGTGTCAAAGGTGGTGAAATCTCTTGACTCCTCCACTAAACTCCTATGATCATACCCCACAAACAGATCCAACCCCAAATACACTGCTTGTGCTGAACACTGCTCTGCATACAGATATACCAGAGGTGAGCTCTGTGAGTCGCTAATGGTGACTGCATTAAGAGGTGTCAAGTTGTGAACAATATGTATGTCACCATCTTTTTTTGCTACTGTGAACCATTGATGACGATATGAGCTATAGGATGGTTCATATGTGCCTGACTTGATCTTCTGCTTGATGAGCACAATCACTTTGTCACAGATACCTGGGGGAACCGCTAGTGACTTCCTAGTCTATAGTATGTGTTCAACAACAGGAATCTTCACAGGTGTGAAGTAATCCTCCTGGAAGTGACCCTTCTCTGATTCATCCCAAGCTAACCCTGTCTCATTGTTCAATAGAACTTGTGCAATCAACTTCTGCTCCTCCAGTCAAAGAAAGTCATTTTTGAAGAGTCCTAGTGCATCCATTCTTGCCTGAGTAAGAGAGTTGCCTGGCTGGAAGATTGGTGGACTTGTAGATAGTATTGGTAATGTAGCCAAGGGATCTTCAGGGAAATGACAATTCTGCTCTCCTTAAACTTCCACTCACTCCTCTATCACCAATTCTTCCCCCAATACCATAAACCCCCTCCTCAACTTCCTGTCTCTCTGCGCTTTTGTAGTCACTGTCACCTACCTCGCCTCGTCTCTTGGATCTGTCACCACAATATCAACACCTCCATCTCCTCACTCTATCTTCCCTAGTCTCACACCTCACTGCCACAGCCTACCCAACAACAATCTATAAGGTACTGACCCATGACAAAGATATGAGCAAACGTCTTCACACCTCTGATTATGATCTCAAGCCCTTCTAAACATCCCTTGAGTTCCTCCTTCCCCCCATTTGCAGTTTGCATTGTCATCCTCCATCCTCAATTTACTGTCAACCCCAGCTCCTCACATAAATCCTTCCACACCAACACTATCTCTGATCCTTCATTGAGGAGCCCCATTTCTCCAATTACTTGTCCTCCCATCCCCTTCAAAACAACTCCCACCTCTTGAAGCAGTGTCAAAAAGTCTATTGTCACACTTGACATTGCTGCAACTGACTGGGGGAGGATCCCTCCTGCACTTTTGCTTTTGTACATGTCTGCTCCTCTTTGGAGTGGCCTTTGCATCACACAGTCCATCACTTTGTGACAGACCCATCCTTCAAGGTGCCTGTGAGGGCTTCACCCTTCACTACCCTTAATTGTATTTGTATGGCTGAGGCTCAGGCCTGTCGTGACAAATGGACTAGGCAGTTCACTTCATTGAGCTCCTCTGGGAGAGACTTTATGCACCTTACTAATGTTGGGGGCAAGCATTTGACACCCACATACCTCTCTAGGGGAATGTGGCTTAAGTCTTTGCATAATTCTCCTACCTGTGCCAGGGTGTGCTGGGCAGTGTTGAAGCATGCACCTATCAGGGAGTTTAGGCATCAGTTTAAGCTCTCTGATGATCATTCTTGCCCTTGTGGGTCTGCACACTTGCAGACTTGTGAGCACATCTTGACCAATTGTTCAGATTTTGGTCCCCCTTGGCATTTCCCCAAGTTTTGGGAGGAGCTGCTGGAGCTTTGCAAAGAGAATCCTAAAGCATTCTCCTTTGTGCACCTCTCCAGAGGATAAGAATAGTACAGCCACTCTTCAGCAGTTGCTGGGTTTCCTGGGAGCCCTATGGGGTTCTTGGGGGGTCTGGTATTGGTGACTGATGGGGGCTGTGCTAGTTGCTCCTTAGTGCTCATCACCCGCTTGGTGCAGGGATGAGGGTGTGGGACCTTATCTGCTTTTCATCCATCTCTGAGTATAGGAAGGGCTTATTTTGGGTGTAGGCTGCCATATTCAGCTGAGCTGGGAGGGATTTCAGTTCTTTGTAGTGTAATTGTAGCATACTATTGTAGTCATTGTGACTGGACTGCTATTGTGCACTGATATATAAATCTTTGAGTTTTTTTTTTTTAAAAAAAAAGATATTGCTGCAACCACCATGTCTGATGTTGACATCTTCTGTGTTTGTGAGTCTGCTACTGTAAACCTTCAAAGATTGCCACTGATTGCCAACAACTCTTTGATTTTGACAGGAACTTCTGCCTTGAGCATGTGTTCATAGACTGAGTGAGTTGCTTTCACATCTGCTATTCTTGCATTGAGATGATAAGCTGGTTGCTGTATGGTAGGTGTCTCTTTCTTCTCTGCCACCTTCTCCTCTGATCTCTTCTTCTCAGCCTCCTTCCTTCCCTGTGCTCTCATCATTGCCAGTGCCTCCACCTTGCACTTCTCCTATATGCTATTGTTTATCTCCTCTAACCCCACTACAGCTCCCCATATGAAGCTCTCTTCACACTCTGTATCTGTCTCCACAGTAACATAGGATGTAAATGACATGATTGTCTGTGTTGGCATGTGAGGTGGGATGTTGCATAGTGTAGATGATGATGCTCTAGCAGTAGACATAGATATGCCTCCAAGAGGACTACCCCATAACTGATCCACTGCTGCCTTAAGACCATTTGGATGGAACGGAATCTCTGATCCATCATGATTGACAACATATCCTGAGGGTAGAATGGCCACTTGTCCTGCACGTGCATACTCCTGTATGCTGGGACATATGCGCATCTCGTGATCTAATTTGCAGAAGTAGCAAATGCATTGCACAGCATGTGGGATCCAAGGTAGTGTCCTCCCTTGATATGGCTGTGGTTGCATATGTGATGGGGCTGCATATGATAATTGTGCAGTCTTCACCATGTTGACAGCCCATTATGCTGGCACTGGCACTTGTCCCTTGAGCACTGGTGCAGCCTGTATCAACTTCATATATGTTACCATGTACTCTGGGTCTGCCACATCCAACCCATATAGCCTCTGACTCAACTCATCCACATCTGCCTCATCTCTCCCCTTCCCATTTCCCTCCTCAAACTGCACCTTCTTTGTCCTCACCTCCTCCTTTCTTTCTTTCCTACCACTCCTTCTACTGTCCTTCTGCTCTTTATCACTATAGCCCTCTATCCAACCTCCTCTTCTTTGTTTCCTCTTGTCCTCACTCGAAACTGACTCCTCTGACTCCTTGCTACTACTTCCTTGCTACTACCATTTTTCTTTTTCTTCTCTGCTGGGCTTCTGTTCCTATACCTCCCCACTGGACTCCTAGTCATATACCTCTCCTCCTCGCTCTCCTCATCAGAAGCTTCCATTGATAGCATGAACCTCCCTGCTTTCAAAGCACTCTTTACAGTAGGGATTTGTGACTTGGTGAACTGTTGGTCTTCCAACTCTAGGTGAGCACAAATGAGTTTGTGGACACTCAAGGGAAGGCCTTTCCAGAAGTAGGTATTCCTCTCATTCTCTGTAATCCTCCCATTCTCCACTAATGATAATGCTATAGGCCAGAAGTCATGATAGTAGTCATTCAAGTAATTCTCATTGGTTATAACTCTAATTGCCACTCGGTCGACAAACTTTTGCAACTGTTATAATGTAGACTTCTTGCCTAGTGCTGTTTTCAAGTATGAGTCCAAGATCTCTGCTTTAGCTTCTCAAAATCCTGACCATACCCCTCTAAACTTTTCCAGAACCTTTTTATCTCTGTGTTGGTATAGCATGCCAACATCTTTGTCTTCTCAGCTTTATCTAGCCCACATCTAGTTGCAAGTCTTTCAAACTTATCAAGAAACTCCTCTAAGTCCTGTGGCCATTTGGGATTGAAGTATGGAGCATGCTTGCTCTCTGGAGGAGGCATATCCTCTGCTTTTACTGTCATAGTCATAGTTCAAGCAGAACTTGAAAATAGGTACTGGCTTAAAAGCTCCCTATGTAAGGTTCCACATAGCATGTCCTCTGGCTTGTTGGTTGGTTTTGTAGTTCTACTGCCTTCAACAACACTTTCTGGAGTCTTTGACTTTACTGTGCTGGCTCTCAGTGAGTGTTTGGGTGTAGCAAGAGGTTCTGAGACACTTTGACCAGTCACAGGACCCTGTGAGCAGGTGTGTGGCCATATGCTAGCAGCAGGATGGCAAGGAGAGTGATGTCAGTGACAACCACTATACCTTGCAGTAGGCTCCAATATGTGGGAATTGCTTTGTGAGTTTGAGAGGAGTAGGGAAGTAGATGAGGAGAATGTGATGATGGTGGTAAAACTGTTCTATTGTAGACTAGATGACTTGGGTATACAGTCTACAGGTGCTACAAAACTGATGGAATCACTTGAGCTAAGTGTTCAGGATATACACAACAAGCACATTAAGGAGTGAGGGGTATCATTAACCTACTGAGCAAGACCTGAGATAAAAGGAAGAAATAAAAGAGTATAAAAGGGGATATCAATGATAAATGATTATATGAAATTCAGAGCTGAAATTGTGATTTCCTTGCCTAGCCATCTCAACACTCCCACATTGTCTTTGACCATGTATCAGTTGATTTTCTTGTAATCCTGTACCAATTGTTTTGAGCCATCTTTCTTTGGAATGAAGAAACATGGAGTGATATATTGTGACTTTGAAATTTATATTCTTCCTGACTTCAAATTTTTATCAACAAATGCATTAAGCTCTTCTTCTTTCTTTAAGGTCATGGGATATATTTTGGCTCTGAGTTTGGGAGGTGTGTTATCTATAAGTTTGATCTTGTGGTCTCATTGAGTGTGGTCCAGAAGTTGGTCAAAGTTGGTTTTGTTGAATGAATGGGTATATTTCTTCATGTACCTAGGCAAATCTTCAGCAGTGGTGAGATCAAGTTATTTTTCCTCTTCTTCTTCCTTCATTTCCTGAAGTTTCTGAATGTGGGGTTCAATGCAGATGTTATAGCAAGGAACATCACAACTGGGTGGACATTTTGTAAATTTGACAATACTGTTCTTCCAGTCAATTTCAGGATTGTGGTGAATTAGCCAGTCATGTCCTAGAAAAATATCTGCTGAGTCTAGTATTGTGACTACTGCTTCAACTTGTTCCCCATGTCCTTGGGTGTTGAGGGTGATGTCAGCATAATGGGTAATCTGCTTGTGCCCACTAGGGCTCCCATCTACATTGAAAACTTTAAAAAGTTTGGTGACTAGTTTTAAAGGTATTCCTAATTCTTTGATCTTGTTCTCTGATATGCATGTGTGGGTGCAACCAGAATTGATAAGAGCCTTGACCATTGCCTGTTGATTTACTGTGGAGGTTGTAAGGAGTTCATGCTGTAAGTTTTATTGTTGGGAAATAATATATTGTGAGGAGCATAGAACAGAAACTCTATGTTTATAGGCTTGAAAGTCTGTGCATCTTACTTTGAGCCTTCTGGAAAACTCTCCTCTTTGGAATTTTCCTCCTCCTCTGGTATCTCCATTATTGTTCTGATGCCATGTTTGTTTCATTGTGATGCCCTACAATATTTTGAGATATGACCAAACTTGCCACAATTGTAGTACTAAATATTCTTGGTTAGAGCACATATGTTCTTTGGTTCCAGACATTTGGCTGCAATGTGGCCAAACTTGCCACAGCTATAGTATTTGGGGTTACTCTTATCCCCATACTGGAGTGCTATTCAACCAATCTCCATTGGTTGCCCTTGTTCTCCATAAGTGATGCCACTTTCCATAGTGTGTTGACACTTCATTTCTGCAAATTCATATTCTTTCTCAACAGTGCTGATAGAGTTCATCCATTCTTTGTAGTTGGTGGATTGGTAGTCTGAGGGATATCTCATAATAGTTTTGATAATGTCAGGACAAATATGCTTTTTCAATAAGAAAAGTACATGGCCATTGTCTGTCTTAGCTTTTTGTTTGAGGACTTCAAATTCAATTAAAAAGTCCTGAATGTGCATTCTTGTTTGAATTTTTCAATTCTTCATTCAGCTTCTCCTTGTCTCATTCCATCTGAGAACCTGGTTTCAAGTTCCTTGGTCCAATTATCCTAATTGAACTCTACTCATCAGTCTATTCTCAACATGTTCTTTATTGTGGCAGGCATAAATAGTCCTGCTGTCTCTCTTTTTATTCTGGTGAGTACCACTGTTACTTGATGTCAGTTGTCATCATTGTCATTTCCTGCAATATAAAACATCATACTTCTCCACTAATCTTCCTATTTTGATCTTGTGTTATTGAAGTATTTTGAATCAGGCACAAATGATTTGTTCTACATTTATACTACTTGGGTGATGGGAGCAGACAGCTGTGATGATTGTGTGTACATTCCCTCATATTCTTGAGACATTTCTGAACTGCTTCATTCTTTCATATTAGTTTCTTCTGATGTTAATTGTCTACTGATGCTGAGTGATCCCAATGCTACTGATAACTGTGCAAGCTCTTCATGAGATTCTCCTTCTACTTCTTCATATTCTGGCTATTTAGGTTTATCTTTGTCTGTCTCTATTGATGATTCTTCTGGTGTCTTATTGTCTTGCTCTTTCTGCAATAACTGTTGTACATATTCTTCATCTGCTAGTTGCTCAGCTATGCTTGCTGCTAGTGCATATTGTCATTTCCTCCTAACAGAATCATCCTTTTCATAGGACTGTATTTATTTGTGTCTTTGTTCTATTTGGCAAGGTGAGTTGGTAATGCTTTACCAAATGTTACAACCTTAAGAGCTAACTCAGATTGCAACTTAGACAAAGGCTTGAGGGCAAGTAAGGAGAGAGTACAATTGATAAAGTGTAAGGAATACAGGGCTCTACCTAAGATACTTATACTAAGGAACTGGAGTAACACAGAGTAGCTAGAAATAAAAAATACAGAATAATACTGGGTAAAGAGAAAATAACTATCTCAGTCTACTACAGTTCATGGATTTATCCAGAGTAACTACCCAGAGTCATAACATAACTCAGGTTGCAATAGAGGCAAAGGCTTGAGGGAAAATAAGGGAAAAATACAATTGATAAAGGATAAGGAGTGTAGGACTCTATCTAAGGTACTTATACTAGAGATATGGGGTAACACAAAGTAAACAAAAATAGAGAATATAGAGTAATACTGAGTAAAGAGAAAATAACTACTTCAGTCTACTATGGTCTATGAGTTCTATCTAGAGTAACTACTCAGAGTCATAACAAATAGTCTTCTTTGATCAAAGTTTCTATTAATATTATCATAGTCTTGTGATATGAATTCATTATTGTATGGTGCTTTTAGTATGTATCATGAATTTATTAGTAATTTGTTATGATTAAATTATGATACTTTGTGTTATAATTTAATTATTTAAATTTGATGTGTGAATCTTTCTTTAATCATAGATGTGGGTCTTTTCTTTAATCTAAATAGAAATTTATTGATATTGATATTGGTGTTAGTAGAGGTTATTGATATATAAAGATTTTATCAATAATATTATTGTAATCTATCAAATTTGTTGAAAGAATATATGTGGTAGTGACTTTATAATATAGATTAGATGTCCAATTTATTTATTTTCTTTGTTTTGTTTTATTGATGTTGAAAATTAATGAAGTGAAAGAGTATTTATCATCCTCAATAATTTTTATAGAAAGTGTTATAGGAAGTCATGGTAGTGTCTGTTGTTGTCATGTATCATGAATGTTATTAATGTGGACTTGATTTTATGAATAAATTATAATTGTTATAGATTATTGCATAGAGCAATGTTATATAAGTCATAATGTTTATAGGGTATGCATAAGTCATAATTGATGTCTTGATTGATGTTCATCTTGTAGTTGACATATTTTATAGTTGACATGGTAATGTCTGTTATTGAATTTTTATTTTTTAAACTATGGTCATTTAGTTCAAATTTATTTGTCTTATTTTATTTGAGCTTTCTGTACTTTTCAAAGGAGTTATTATTTTTGTCTTTGTAGACATGTTATATAAGAATGTCCTAGTTTGTCACAATAGAAACATGTAGGTTTAACTGTCTTCTTCTGAGGTTTAGGAGTGTACCAAGTATGTTTTTCAGTACATTGTTAATATGTATGTCCTATATTATTGTAAAATGTACATAGGTCTTGTTTCAATAGAGATTGGTATGTTTCTCCATGTTCTTGTGGTGTAGCTATTTCTTGTTCATCATCAATCTTGATATTTCCATAGGCATTGATGAATTTATTGGTTAGTATTTTTATAGCTTGTTTGCATTATTCAATGAAAGCATTTCTTGCTGGACATTGGTGGTAAGTACATCCAGTTTTCAAGCAATAGTTGTATTTATTGTTAGTGTTTATATATCAAGGAATTCCTTTGTGAATTTGTTATAAGAGGTAGATGGATTATTTGTTTTAATAGATTTGAATAAATTATTGTAGTTCAAATAGGTTTCATCATCTTTGTTAGATACAATCCTGTTCCTGCAATGTTTTTCATGATGTCCTGTTTCATTACAGTGGTAACATCTGTTCTCTTCATATTGTCTTAGATTGATAATTTTCTTGTGTGCAATATACGCCGTCTTTGCTTTACAGTTAACAGATATATGTTCTGTAAGTTTACAAAATTGGCAATTGCAAATTGTTGGGCAATTTCTGTCATAATGTCCTTTTTTATTGCAATATTTGCAACATGTAATTAGTGAGCATTGTCTGCTGCAATGTCTTAGTTTTGAACAGTGTTTACACTTCTGTCCCTGTCTTGATAATTTCTTTGTTTCTTTGCTGGTTTATTGTTTCATCTGTATGAAATATTCCTTTCTCTTCAATTTCTTTTGAAGTCTTGTTTCTTTATCATTGTTATAATGCTACAACCTTAAGAGTGAACTCAGGTTGCAACACAGGCAAAGGCTTGAGGGCAAGTAAGAGAATAGTACAATTGGTAAAGCATAAAGGATATAGGGCTCTACCTAAGGTACTTATACTAAAAGAATGGGGTAATACAGAGTAACTAAGATTAAGAAATACAAGATAACATGGAGCAGGGAGAAAATAGATACCACAGACTACTATGGTCCATGAGTCCTGTGCAGAGTAAACTACCCAGAGTTATAACATCACCTCCTCCTCAGAGTTCACATCTTTATGAACAGGTAACTAATATAAAAGTTCTTCTAATATACAAACATAATAATGGAAGAGATACCTCTCATGGACTTACATGTACAGCAGGAAGAGGTGTCATCTGAATAACTCTGCTCTATCTTTTATCCTTTGACAATAAACCTGGCAAGATCCCTCTCAACTTGAGCAATCACAAACTGTGTGTGTAACTCATCACAACTAATGAAGAAAAGGGCATTATTGGGACTCCTTTTGTAGATGATGATGTGTTGAGCATGATATCATGCTTGGGAGTTTCCATATTGATTGAGGAGTTTGGTGACTATATTGGCCTAATATTTGTTATTATTTTCTCCATGTTTATATAATATACAAAAGTAGTTGGGAGTGATGAAATAGATGGGTGCAATGATTTTGAGAGTGTTGGTGTCGTGTTTCTGGAGAAAGGTGTATAGGGACTGGGTGTCTTTGATTACTGCAGGACCTAGCATGCTGTCTGCAGAAATATTGTTAGAGTCATAGTCATCTATTTCAATATTCTTGATCTTAGTAGATTCTCTGACAGGCTCTTCATTTGTCTGAGTAGTTCTAGGAGCAGGGGGTGTGCACTTGCCAGTAGGTAGAGGGACAGAGTATGGGTCAGTACAAGTATAAGACTGGGTAATTTCTATAATATAATTAATAATAAACAGTTCTCCAATACTGTTGCATTTATAGAGATGTTGGGCAAGGATGCATTGTAAGGAATGGACTTTAGGTATCATCTAGGTAGTCCTGAGATAGCATAATATGGCAGCAATCTTTTCTACAAATTCCTGAGTGTCTGCTCCACAATGTCTTTCTGCACATAACTCAATTACATTACTCTCTATATCAGCAAGAATAGTAGCTAGGCTATGCATGGATTGAGTGAAGAGGTTCAGCTGCTCCTCAAGAACAGCAAGAGAATTTTTTTTTTTTTTTTTTTTTTAATCAAAAATTTATAACATGGTACTCAATTGCAGTCCACAGCCCAGTCTATATACACCCAGATTTCAGAGGAGTCTCACCCCATTCTCTGGATACATCAAATATGCTAACTAGACTAAAAAAAACCAAACAAAGTCAAAGCAAAAATTTAGAAGACACTGAAGTATCAGAAATAAATGAGTAAATGACTGGAGACACCAGGAAACAGTCATACTATACTCAGAAGATTATAAGACTAATTATCTTAAGTAAAGAAAACTTGTCCATTATCAAGTGTCTAATCCAAAGATCTGGGGCATTGGTATATTGCAAAGTATATGCCCAAAGAGGCAAATATAAACTGTCATGCAGTAAGGATGAGGGTGAGGATGAAGGGAGATTGGGAAGATCTCAGATGTAGTAAAGCATATTTTGTTAATTGTGCTATACAGGAAATGGAGAGAGGGTGATAATGTGCTATATTTCTTCATAAACAAGGTTCTTGCATATATAAGCTGACTGACATTGTCAACACCCTTTCCCAAGGAGCATGATGACACTAGCAGTAAATGATTAAAGGGTGTGAAAGCCTGAGTATAAATGTCCAAGGCAAAAGGCAAAGAGTCTGGGAAAAGTCCAAGGTTCAGAATAAGATTCAGAATGGGGAGGAGGCCAAAAGGCATGCCCAAAGGGGCAAATATGCTGCCTCAACAGCAACTAATGCTGAAGAAGAAGGAATAATAGGGGGGAGGCCAAAAGGCATGCCCAAAGGGACAAATATGCTGTCTCAACAACAACTAGCATTAAGAAAGAAGGAGGGCCTATATTAGACCCAGACTGTGGCCAGACTATATGATTGGCTGATTGAACACTGTAGATGATGTCACAGCATGGCATGAAACAAGGGAAGCTGCAGCTGATGATGTGGCTGGGCAGAGAGTCAAGTGCATGGCAGATGTGTGTTGAAAATAAGACCCACACATATAACAATGATGTGCAAGCTGGAAGGAAAGAAGTGTGAACTACCAGCAAGCAGTGCTGGTGGTGGTGAAGGTTGTTGGTATCCCAGGGAGCCTTAGAATCCTGAAATCAGGCAGTAGGGGCCAAGTGTTGAGGGAGTAGCAAACATTAAAATGAGTGCTGAGGATCTTGGGGATTTATAGACCAGCCCAAGAGACAGAATCATTGCTGAAGTGACAGTGTTGATGAGAGAAAATGTTGCCAGGATCTAGGGACCTGCTGGCTAGCATATAGGAACTCTAGGAGGATCAGAAATGGGGACCAGCCAGCCCAAAGCACAGAAAGAAAATAAAGGACAACTCAAAAGTCATCACAAAGTGTGTTGACCAGTTAAGGCCAATGGAGAGAGCCTGAAGGCAGTCAAGCATCACTCAAGATGACCCCCTCAGCATGTTCCCAAAAGGAAAGGTGATAGTAAAATGTCAAGAAGGGATTGGGTATAAGAGGTCTCAGAGGACTTGGTTTCATAGTTTGATAGATTCTATGTCAATATGTCCTACATCATATATTGCAGAAGCCTCAGAGGTCTTAAAGGCTAGGGGTCAGGCTTTGGCTGTAGACCATTTGGCTGCTTGGAGGATAGTAGACAGAGGAGATTTGGGTTTCTTCAAGGCTGACAAGGAAGTGAAAGCAGTTGGAAAAGGCATCTGGGTAGATTATGTTACAGTTGAGGGAATAATCTTTCTCAGCAGTAATGATAGTAGCAGTGATAATGACTATGAGAGTGATTGCAGAAGTGTAGAAGGCAGTGATATAGACTTTAAGAGGTGTACTGAGTATGTTGGGCAGGTTGTATTGACTGAGTCTGTGGTTTTATTGTGTTTTCTATTATATTTTTGTGTTTCACCCCCCTCTCCCTTTGGTTCACTCTGAGAACCTATTATGATATTCTTAGATTGCCTCCTCTGCATTTGACAAGTGGGATTTTAACAACCACTGATATTTTTCATCACTATAGCCCTTCCAATATACAAGGTACTGAACTTCTCTATCTCACTTCCAATATCCTCATATCTAATCTACTTCCCATTTTTCCTTAGCACCAATCAGATCTAGTGGAGGAGATGCAGGCTTTTGCTGGATCTCAAACTTGGAGTTTCTCACTAGCAATAACAATGCCTCATTAAAGACATCATATATAACCCACTGCTCTAGTAACTTCAGATGGTATGTGCCATTCCCAATAATCTCTGAGATGGGGAAAGATCTGTATCTCTAATAATCAAGCTTCTTGCTGGGTCAGTTCATCATGATGTTAGAGGCTTCTAACTATACACTGTCCCTAACCTGATAGAACTAGACTTTTTTTTTTTTTTCATCATACAGTATGTGGCTACCATACTTTTCTGGTTTTCCTCTATGCTGTGTGCTGCCAATGTTATATTGACTTCTGCTGTTGGATTTGACAAAGGTGTTATAATGTGCTCTATAGCAGAATCCTAACTAAGAAGAGTCTCATTCATTGTTGTAAAGGATTGACATATGCAACTGAATACACCAAATAGGCTTGATATTAATATACTATCATATAATCAAATTACAATAGTAATTATATATCAGAGGCTGTCTTGGATGTAGACCATAATAATCAAGGGTTTCCCCTTCACAAGTATTTCAAGATATTGAGAAACAAAAGTTCAGTAAAGGACCTGAATCTTAGAGAACAATTTATAGATGTATAGTAAGAATGTTGATACTTAGGTAGTTCACTCAGGTTATAGGTAGAAGATGTTCTATACTTGAGCTCTCCAACTAACCAAGTATTACAGCCTTAAAAGCTAACTCAGGTTGCAATATTGGCAAAGGCTTGAGAGTGATAAGGGAAAAGTACAATTGGTAAAGCATAAGAATACAGGCTCTACCTAGAGTACTTATATACTAGGGGAACAGAGTAAAAGTATGGAGTAGCACAAGGTAATATACAGAGTAGTACAGAGTAGAAGAAAATAGATGATACTGGCTACTATGGCCCATGAGTCCTATCCAGAGTATACTATCCAGAGTCATAACAATACCCTCTCCTCAATGTTCATGTTCTCATGAACAGGTAATTAATGTAAAGGTCCATTTAGACTACAAACATAATGACAGAAGAGATATCTGACAGGAGTGATGGTAGTCCTTTACAATAGAAGAGGTATCTCTCATGGACTTTGCATGTACAGCAGGAAGAGGTATTGATGAATGACTTCTATCCTTTGACAATGAACCTTGCCAAGTCCCATTCTTCCTTGATCTCTTACCACCACCTTCTCTTTTGGGAATGTCATTGTCAAGAGATTAGTTTATACTGTTTATGACTATGTTGCTATTCGCTGCCCTTGGAGCTAGCATTGAAGACTCTGCCATGACCTCCAATGATGAGAGTTTTGATCCCAAAGCTTTCAACACTCAAGTTGAAGCTACTGTCATGAAGACACCTATGAACAAGAAGCAGAAGAAGAGAAAAGCAATGTTTCCTCCTAAATCCATCACTCCTGGTGCACTGGGAACTCCTATTGCTACCACTCCCTCTCCCTCCACTGTCTCTTTGGTTGATCCAAGTAACAGTTCCAAGTTTGGGTGGATTGATATTTGCCAAAATATCCCTACCCACTTTATGCCTACTAAGCATGATTTGTTGTGCACTTCTGCAGGCCCCTCATCTGAATACAAGAACAAGATTATTTACTTTGCTCTGGATCATGAAGGAATCAACAACCTTCTTCATCACCTCACCAAGACCTGGAACATCTTCTATATGGACAATGCTCCAGAATCTTTTGCTGACTTTAGAGATGGGCCATTTGAGGTCCCTTACAGTCAAATGTTTGCTAGGCTTGTTGCCCTACTGGTTGAAAGCTTTCCTTTCCCTCCTCAGGTGTTTCATGACACCAAACTTATTGTTAATAGCATAGGCAAAATGTCTGCTCTCAAAATCATTCAACATGCCATTGCTCATATCTCTGGCACCAACCCTCCTCCTGCTCAGGAGATGCCTATGCCTCCTGCAGCTGAAACCCTGCAACTGGCTACTATTAAGAAGCTGGTTTCTAACTCTCAACCCAAGGTGACTGCACCACTAGCAAAAAAGCCTCAGGCTTCTTTTGCTGACATCACAAAATCCAGACCTAAGCCCAGACCTTTGGCCCAGGCCCCTGCTCCCATTCAGGACAATGTAGGCTTAGTTGAACTCACTAAGGCCTTCCCCACCCTCCCTGCTGATAGCATCACTGCCATGTATTGTGCTGCTAACAATATGCCTGCTGCTTCCAAGTGCAAGCCCACTTCTACCACCCTTGGCCCCTCCTGCCATCAAATCCTCATCCTTTTCTCCAACCCTGGAGATATCAATTTTTTGTTTCTCAGTCAAATAACAACCTCAAAGCCAAGAAGTCCTCTCTTAGGATCTTGACTGCTCACATCACCTATGGAGGCATTTCACTCTCTACCACCACAGTACCATCAGCAGATGACCTTAAAGTTGTTGCTGATTTCATTTCTTCTAGCACTAAAGTCACTGTTACAGCATCTCTTCCATGCTTCCAGTCTTTCCTGAAGATCATCGACATTCCATTCCCAGTCACACCTGACCAAGTCACACCCATGCTCAATAATTCAGGGCTCAATATTGACCTTGCCACTAAGCCACATGTCATGTGCAATTCACAGCACTCAGACACTGTAACTATCTGGTTTGATGTCTGGGATTCTCAATCTGGCACTTCAGCTAAAAAGCTCAAGAATCAATGTGTGAGCATTAATAATGCTCATTGTCTTATCCAGCTTGCAAAGGCTCACCCTGGCACCCCTCAATGTCAATACTGTTGGTGTTAGGGACATCCATCAAATGCTTACAAGGTGCAGGCCATCAAATGTCCACTCTGTGCTGGACCACACTCTGAAGTGCATTATTGCAAATACTGTGGCATCTGCAAAGACAATGCTAAAGCCACACCTTCTATCCCTCCTACTGAGGTAGGGATTCCCTGTCCTCATAACTCTCACTGCATTAATTGCAAAGGTAAACATGTAGCTAACAACTGTCATTGCAAGTACTGGTGTCATCGTTTTGATGCTGACTGGTTTATTCATGCATGCTCTAGGTGTGCCTAGTTTTCTACATGGATGGCTTATGTTTAGAAGGGAAGTACTTATATAGTATGCATACCTATGTATCATTTGCTACATGATTCTGTTTGATATCAGACATTTTTCTATTTTCCTAGCTAGTATATTGTGTACCTAGTTGGGGGCAGACTGTATACAAGCACTGCTTTATAAATTTTTGATTTTTTTTTTTAAAAAAAAAATAAACTTTGCAAGGTCCTTCTTGACCTGTGCTATTGCAAACTGTGTATGATGTTCATTGCACCCAATGAAGAAGGGGATATTGTTGGGACCCCCCTTATAGATGATGATATGTTGGGTCTTGAAGTGGGCTTGAGAATTGGCATAATGCTGTAGGAATTTGTTGATGATCTGGGACCAGTACTTGTTGTCACTTTCTCCATGTTTTTGTAAGGTGTAAAATTGATTAGGGACAATGAAGTAAGTGGGGGCAGATATTTTAAGGGTATTGGCATCTTGTCTTTAAAGGAATTTATGGAGAGCATGGGCATCTTCAATGGCTGCTGGTCCTATCATTTTATCAGCAGAGGTGTCACTGGAATCATAATCATCTATCTCAATATCCTGTTCTCTGATTGATTCTTCTGTGGGCTCTGTAGGGTCTTCAGTAGTGATGGGAGCAAGGGGTGTGCATTTGCTAGTAGGAAGGGGGACAGGGTATGGATCAGTGCAAGCATAGGACTGGGTAACTTGGGCAATGTGATCAATGATGAACTGTTCTCCAATGCTATTACATTTATGGAGATGTTGAGCAAGAATGCACTGTAGAGAGTGGGACTTAGGGACAAGGTGCAAGGTTTGAACATAGCAAAGTGTGGCAGCAATACATTTCATGAAATCCTGTGCATCAGAGCCACAATGCCCTCCAGACCATAATTCAATGACATTTCCTTCTAGGTCTGTTAGAATCATGGCAAGGCTGTGGACATTATCAAAAAAGAGCTTCAGTTGCTCTTCTAAGACAGCAAGAGCATTAATGGAATGGGTGAGGTCATTGTAGAAATACAGGGGATCATGTAAGACCTAGTTTTGTGGTTCTACTTCCTCTAAGTCTATGTGTCCTATTTCTGATGTGACAGCTTTTCCAGTTGACTTAAAGGCTAGGGGTGTGATTTTAGCTAAGGAACATTTGGCTGCTTGGAGTATAGTGGACAAAGGGGCTTCAGGCTTCTTGGAGGTGGATGATGATGGTGCAGTTGGGTAGGGCTTGGTGAATGACATTGCAGTCATTGGAGTGGTCATATTTGGCAGTGACAATAGTAGCAGTGATGATGATAATGAGAGCAGTGGCAGCTGCTGGGAAGATAATGATGTGAATACAGCAAGGAGTGACTAGTACTGGAGTAGGAGCCAGCTTTATGTTGACTGAGTCTGTGGTTTCAATGTGGCTTTTATTAGATTTTCAAATTTCACCCCCCTCCCTGATTAGGTTCACTCTGAGAACCTTGTGAGGTATTCCTGGATTGCTTCTTCCACATTTGACAGCTGGGACTTAGGTAACCATTGATCCTCCTTATCACCATACCCCTTTCAGTGAACCAGGTACTGGACCCCTCTATCCCATTTTTGGTGTCTTTGGACCTCCTTGACTTCTCATTCTTTCTCAGTATTGATCAATTCTAGTAGTGGAGATGGAGGCTTCTGTTAAATCAGAAATTCAGGTTTTCTTGCCAGTGATAGGAGTATCTCATTGAAAATGTCATGAATGATCCACTGAGGTAGTAGCTTGAGTCAGTATGCTCCATTTCCTATCACCTCCAAAACTGGAAAGGGTCTATATCTCCAATAATCCAGCTTCTTGCTTGGGCAATTTGTCATGATGTTGGATGCTTCCAACCATACCTTATTGCCTACTTGATAGTACCAGACTTCTTTTCTTTTCTTGTCATAGCCAAATGCCATGCTCTTCTGGTTTTGTTCCACACTGTCTACTGCTGTTTCCTGTACCTTGGTCAAATCTGTCAAAAAATCTTCTACTGCTGGTGCCAGTAAAGATGCTAAAGTAATTCCTTTCCAAGGATGTCTTCCATAGTTCAGATAGAATGGAGAATGGTATGTTGCCAAATGTTGTTTATCATTATAGTAGAATTCTGCTGCTATAAGCCACAATGTCCAGTCATTCTGTTTATAGCTGACATACTTTTATAGGAAGTTTTCAACTTCTTGATTGATCTGCTCCATTTGCCCATCAGTTTGAGAGTGATAAGCTGTTGACAGGGCCTATTTGATCCTGAGAGCTTTACATAGACCTTTTATAAAGCATAATGCAAACTGTGGTCCTCGATCACTAATAATCTTCTTTGGTAGTCTGTGTAGTTTCCAGATCTGATCCCAATATATCATGGTGAGCTGTTCTGCTGTCAATGATGTGGAAGTGGGTATTACATATATCATCTTGGTAAATTGATCTATAATGACCAGAATAGCATTATGTCCTTCTGATAGAGGTAGTAGGCCAATCAAATCACCAGAGATTTCCTCCCATGGATGTGTTGGGATGGATAAGGGATATAGGGGTGCTGCCTTCTGTTCTTGATAGATTTGGGTTCTTTGGCAGATGTTGCATCCTCCTACATAGTTCTTCACATCTTGTCATATGCTAGGCCACCAGAAGTCCCTAGACAGGACCTCAAGCATTCAATATTGGCCTGGGTGTCCTGCATCAGATGCATTGGGGAATTCTTGTATGATTTTGGATTATAGGTCATCTTCTGGTGGGACATATATCCTCTCTTAGTAGTGGGCTATCCTATCATTTTCCATAAACCCCTTGGATGGGTCTTTCAACCCCCTAAGGACCTTGGTTTCTCAGACTCTACTTTCTCAGATTTGCTGCTCTATACCCCTATTGGTAGGGATCTTGAAACATGCTTCTCAGAGTAAGATGATGGGAATGGTAGTTGTCTCTTTGACAGCTACCCTGCATACAAAGTTTTTGAGAAGGGTGACTGTTTTATCCTCTTTCTGCCAATCAAGCTTGTCATGGTGAGAAAGAATGTTGGCTTTAGTATTAGTTTTGCCAGGAATATGCTGAATTACAAAGTTGTAGTCTTGTTGCTTGAGATACCATCTCATTTGCCATCTATTGAGTTTCTGTGGTTCTTGGAAATACTTCAGGTTTTTGTGGTCAGTCTATATCTCAAATGTTTCTCATGCATCCAAAAGGTATTGCTGCCAGACTTGTAATGCCTCCATGATGGTGAGGAGTTTCTTGTCATAGATTTCATAGTTTTGTTCTGCAGGGGTCATGGTTTGTGACATAAATGCCACTGGGTTCCACTTGCTGTCTTGTTCCTGAGTTGAGACAGCACCTATCACATATCCTGATGCATCTGTCTCTACCTGAAATTTGCCATCAGGGTGAGGAAGGGTCAATACTGGTTTCTCAGGGATGTGTTGTTTTAGGGTGTTGAATGCCTGTTGTTTGTTGTGTCCCCATTTCCATTCTGTTTTTCCTTTGAGTGCATTAAGCGGCCCTGTGATACTGCTAAACCCTTCAATAAACCTTTGATAGAATTGATGAAACCTAAGAAACTTTCTACCCCCTTGACATTAGAAGGAGTAGTCCAGTTCTTTATGGCCTTGATTTTCTGTTGTTCCATTTCAACCTTTCCATCCCCTACTTCAACCCCTAAAATAGGGACCTTGGTTACTCCAAATTTGTATTTGGACCACTTGAAGTACAGGTTGTGTCATGCCATAATTTTCAGAAATCTGAGTGTTCATTCTTGTAGTTTTGCTTCTGTTTGGGCAGGAATCAGGAAGTTGTCCATGTAATTTGTCAAAGTTCCATCATGAATCATCTCTCAGAAGATAGTAGTCATCATACGTGAGAAGGTGGCAGAGAAGTTGCAGAGACTGAAGAACATGACCATTGGTTTGAATAGCTCTCAATTGGTTAGAAAGGCCAGTTTCCATTCATCTCCTTTTTTGATATGAATATTGTTATATCTCCAAATGATGTTGAACTTATTGAATACTTTGGCACTTTTGAGTCAATCCACCACTTTGCTGATGAGAGGAATAGGCATTTTGTCTTTGACTATATACTGGTTGATTTTCTGATAGTCCTGTACTAATTGTTTTGAACTATCCTTCTTAGGGATGAAAAAACATGGTGCTGCATATTGTGATTTTCAAATATGGATCCTTCCTGATTTTAGGTTTTCATCAATAAATGTGTTAAACTTTTCTTCTTCTTTCAATGTCATGGGGTATATTTTGGTACAGAGTTCTGGTAGTGCATTGTCTGTGAGTTTGATTTTGTGATCCCATTGTGTGCAATCAGAGAGTTTGTCAAAGTTGGTTTTATTGAACAGGTAGGTATATTCCTTCATGTAAGTTGGTAAGTCTGTTATTGTGGTTGGGTCTGGTTGTTTCTCTTTCTCTTCTTCTTCTTCCTGGTTCTGGAGTTTCCAAATATAAGGTTCAATACAGATGTCTCTATGAGGAATGTCATAGGTCAAGGGGCATCTTGTGAATTTGACAACACCATTCTGCCAATCAATTTCAGGATTATGATAGGTTAACCAATTGTGTCCTAGAAAAATATCTGCAGAGTCTAAGGTAGTGACTACTGCTTTGACTTGTTCTTAGTGCCCTTGTGTCTTGAGGGTGATATTGGCATAGTCTGTGATTGGTTTATGACCACTGGGACTTCTATTGGCATTGAAGACTTTGAATGGCTTCTTGACAGCACTGGTTATCAAACTGTTTGACTTGCAGACATCACATCTTGAGTGCGATGTCCTCTCCTATGTTGATGATGGCACCCTCATCTCCCAAGCACATGAGCTGGCTGACAATCTCATGTGTCTTAAGTAGGCCTATGGGGTTGTATTTGAGCTTTTTGTGGCATTTGGACTGGTGCTTGAGCACAGTAAGTCTGAACGCTTCTATTTTTCTCATCATAAGAACAACAATAATCTCTCCATTAATCTGGGGTATGCCCCTTACATGGGCAACTCTCCTTTACACCTGAAAATCTTTTGGAGGTATTTGGGCTTTTACTTTGATTGCCAGCTCACTTTTTAGGAGCATGTGTGATATTATTCTACTAAGGCTATTTCCATGGTTCATGCCATGGGCTTGGTAATTCACTTAGAGGTCTCTCCCCTAAGCAGAAGCATTTACTTTACTGGTCATGTGTGGTGCCCATTGCCACATATGGCTTTCATCTATAGTGTCATGGCCTTCATCCCCATAAGGCCCATCTCACCTCTCTTAACAAGATACAGCATTATGCTGCCATTTGGATCACAGGTGCTTTTTACACCTCCCCTTCAGGCAGCATTGAGACACTTGCCAGCCTCATCCCTATACACCTTTATCTTAGGAAGTTGAGGGTCTAGGCAGCATATTGGGTCCTCACTCTTTCTCCTATACACTCTTCCAGACAATTTCTGGGGATATGTGAATTTCCTGGCATCGACTCTCATTGATACCATTTTACCCAGCTAGGCTGCTCCATGGAGAAGGTCTGCTCTGCTATCATTGATACCCTTTCATATCTGAGTACTCCTGTCACCCTGGAGGCCTTTGATGCTAATGCATTGGAGGCTCACCTGGAGCAGTGCCTTATGGACTAGTTTTCAGACCATATTTGGGTCACTGAGTTTTCCCCTAGGGAGGAGGATGTCAATGTCCTTTGTATTCTGAATGCTAAGCTTAATTGGGCATTGGTGCTCAATGACTGTGTTGTTGTGGCTATAGATACTTCTATAAGCCATGACAGGGCTTATCAGGCTATCTCAGTGGCCTGGGTTTGGTCTGGCAGTATGCCTGTTAGACAATCCCACCAGGCTGCTGGCAAGGTGACTGCTCCTGATGTGGAGCTTTATGCTATTCAGATAGGCATCTTTGCAGCTTGTGTGCAAGAGAGCATCTGTCATGTTGTCCTGTTCACTGACCATCCTGCTTTGGCCAGAAGGGTAGTGGATCCTTCAGTCAGCAGCAGGCAGGCTCAGGCTCTGCTTGTCTGTTGCTGCTTGGCAAAGTGGCTTGAGGAGGATTCCTCTTGCACTTTTGCATTCATACAGGTTCACTCCTCTTTGGAGTAGCTGTTGCACTACATGGTCCATCAGTATGCTATGGACCCTGCTGCCCAGGAGTTGGTGGGGGCTTGCCCCTTCACCACTCTTAATTATTTATGTATGGCTAAGGCTCAGGCTTGTCATGATGAGTAGACTAGGCAGTTCACTTATTCAAGCTCCTCTGGAAGAGATTTCTTGCACCTCACTAATGAGAGAGACAAGTGCATGACACCCACCTACCTCTCTGGGAGTATGTGGCTTAAGCATTTGCATGATTCCCCACTCTGTGCACATGTGTGCAGGGCAGTTCTCAATCATACACCTATCAGGGAGTTTAGATGATGTTTTAATCTCTCCCATGATCATTCTTGCCCTTGTGGGTCTACTAATTGGCAGACCTGTGAGCATATGTTGACCAAGTGTACTGACTTTGATGACTCTTGGCACTTTCCTAAGTGTTGGAATGAGCTGTTGGATTTCTGCAAGAAGAACTCTAGGACATTCTCTTTTGCGCATCTCTCTGCAGGATAATAATGGCATAGCCACTCTTCAGTGGTTGCTAAGTTCTTTGGGGCCCTTTTGGGTCTTGGAGGGTCTGGCATTGGTGGCTGATGGGGGCTGTGCTAGCTTGGTCTTAGCATGTGGTGTCATGGGGTGTGTTGCTATGGGCATGGGTGTATTACCTACTTCTCTATTCATCTTTGGGTGAAGGAAGGGCTTATCTTTCAGTGCAGGCTGCTATATTCAGCTGAGCTGTGAGAGATGTTTTGTTTCTCATAGATTACTGTAGATACTTTTGTATTTGCAACTAAACTGCTATCACACTGTTACAGTGAATTTTCATTTAACCTTAAAAGGCATCATTACAGTGTAAGATAACACTGTACACTGAGAAACAGTAACAATCGATGATCCCTCTGGTATATAAATTTATAAATTTTTTTTTAAAAAAAAAAAAGGAGAATAGCTTCTTGACTAGTTTCAAGAGTATTCTGAGTTCTTTGACTTTGACTTCCAATATGCATATATGAGTGCACCCTGAATCAATAAGTGCTTTGATCTTGGCCTGTTGGTTTACCATGGATGTGGTGAGGAGTTCACGCTGAGAGTTTTGTCATTGAGAAATAATGTATTGAGAAGACTGTGAAACAGAAACTCTATGGGCATAGGCTCAAAAGTCCACACATCTTACTTTGAGCCTTCTGGAAAACCCTCCTCCTTGAGTTTTTCTTCCTCCTCTAGTATCTCCATTATTGCCCTAATACCTGGTTTGTTGCAACATAATGCCATACAATATTTCAAAACATGTCCAAACTTGTTGCAATTGTAGCACTGGACCTTGTTGGCTAGAGTGCATGTAGTCTTGGGTTTGGGGCAATTCTTTGCAATATAGCCAAATTTGCCATAGCTATAGCACTTGGGGTTCCCTTTGTTGATATAATGCAGGGTCTGGGGTGTTATGTATCCAATTTCCATGGGTTGTCTTCTCCCTCCATAGATAATATCACTTTCTGTAGTGTAGTGGTGCTTCATTTCCATGAATTCATATCTTTTTCCTACTGTGCTGATATAGCTAATCCATTCTCTGTAGGAATCAGGTTGGTAATCTGCAGAATATCCCATGATTGTCTTGATGATGTTGGGACAAACATGTTTCTTTAACAAAAATAGTGCATGTCTATTATCAGTGCCTGATTTGCATTTGAGAACTTCAAATTCAATTAGGAAGTCTTGAATGTGCATTTTTCCTTGCTTGAAGCTCTCTATCTTCCATTCAGCCTCTTCTCTACCTATTCCATCTGAAAACTTTGTCTCCAATTCCTTCACCCAATTATCCCAATCAAATTTGTCTGCCCACATGTCCTTCATCATTTCTGTCATCTGTACTGAGGCATATGATCCTGCAGTTCCTCCCTTCATTCTGGATAATATCACTGTTACTTGGGTTTTGTTGTTAGTGATGTCATTTCCTGTAATATAAAATGCCATGCTGCACCACCAATCTTCCTATTTGCTCCTTAATCTATTAAAGTACCCTGGTTCAGATATGAATGATTCATGCTGTGTTTGTACAATCATCTGTGTGATAGGTGCAGGTGGTGGGAGAACTCCTCCCATGTCCATTCCTTCATGTTCTTGAGATATTTCTATGCTACTTGATTTCTTAGTTTTAGTTTCTTCTGATGTCAACTGTCAACTGATGCTAAGCAATCCTAGTATGGCTGATAGGTGTCCTAGTTCTCTAGCAGATTCTCCTTCTGCTTCCTCATGTTTGTGTTTGGGTTTGGGTTCTTTTTCATCTGTGTCAACTGATGACTCTTCTGGTGTCTCATTGTCTTATTCTTCCTGTCATAACTGTTGCATGTATTCTTCATCTGCCAGTTGCTCAGCTATACTTGCTGCTAATGCTTGTTGTTATTTCCTTCTGGCAGGATCATCCTCCTCATAGGACTGATGTCATTTATGCCTTTGTTCCATTTGGCAAGGTGAGTTGGTGATGCTTTACCAAATGTTATAATCTTAAGAGCTAACTCAGGTTGCAACATTGGCAAAGGCTTGAGGGCAATAAGAGAAAAGTACAATTGGTAAAGCATAAGGATACAGGCTCTACCTAGGGTACTTATATACTAGGAGAACAGAGTAAAAGTACAGAGTAGCACAGAGTAGAAGAAAATAGATGATACTGGCTACTATAGCCTAGGAGTCCTATTCAGAGTATACTACCCAGAGTCATAACACTAAGTAGAAACAATAGAGTTTCTCTTGGTTGAGTCAAGCTCTTATATACTACTTCATATTATATATACTTATTTGGTAAATAGCTATCTATAGTAACTAGGGTCTAGGATTACTATACATGAGGCTTAAAGAGTTTCTACAATAGTCAGATTTCTTAGTATCAGAGAGAAAACAGATTGGATTCTGTTAAGTTAGAGGAAGCATAGATAGACTTCTTTAATTATCAGCACAGTCTCAGTGACACTGAGAGAGCTTCTATCAAGAAGTTGAGAAGATATTGATCAGAAACCAATGATATTCTAAAGTTAATTGAACATACATTGAATATGTGGTGATAGAAGTTTTTCTATTCTAATGACAGTTAAAGTTTTAAAGTTTTATAGAAATAAATGATATTTACATGTGATAAAAAGTTCAGAGTTCAGGGTTATGCTAATAATAGTTAAAATGCCTAATTTTTGAGATCTTGGAATGTTATAGAAGATCATGAAAGATATATGTTTAATTAGGATGTCTAATATCTGGAGATGTAGAAGGTTGTAGAATGTTATAGAACATTCACAAGAAATCATAGATTGTTTGAAAGGTTGTAGAGTATTTGTAAACTTAGATAAAGATAGATTAGATATTAATAATCTAAGTTCTGGGATTCTTAATGATATTGACATTGATCAATAATGATTGAATAGAAGTTGATTATTAATGTAAAGTAGTATCATTTATAACAAGATGTTGTTATAGAGTTTATTAATATATAGTGAAGATAATAATAATAATTAATTATAATAGAATTACAATTAATAATCTTATTATATAGATCTTGTACTATTTGTAGAGTTATCATATGTTAGTGTAATATGACTTTATAATGTTGATTCATAAAGTGAATCATCATTGTCATAGTATCATTGATGTTTGTTGTAGATATTATAGTACTTGTAATAAATCTTGTAAAATCATGAGAATAATCATGGATGACTAATTTCATAAAATTATGGGAATGTTAATAAAAGTTATTGACTTTTATAATAGCTACTTCTTGAGCCTTTGCTAAGCTTACTACAAACTCCTTCACTGCCAGTGTTGATGATAATTCTGACATAATCTGCTTCTAAAGGTACTTTCTATAGTTCAAGAAGAATAGCAAGTGGTGTGTTGCCAACTGTTGCTTATTATTGCAATAAAACTCAACTACCACAAGCCATGATGTCTAGTCATTTTGTTTATAGGACATATATTTCTACAGGAAATTTTTGACTTCTTAATTAATCTGTTCTGTCTATCCATCTATCTGTGAATGATAAGTGGTTCATAGAGCACATTTAATCTTGAGAGCTTTACATAGACCTTCTATAAACTTTGATGCAAATTGTGGACTTCAATCTCTGATGATCTTCTTTGGTAATCTATATAATTTCTAGATTTGATCTCAATATAGAATGGCAAGTTAGCCCACTGTCAGTGAAGTCATGGTGGAAATTAGTCATATTATCTTTGTAAAATAGTCAACAATAGTAAGAATGGCATTGTGTCTACTAGAGGGAGATAATAGGCTGATTAGATCTACTAGAATCTCTTTTCAGGGGTACACTAGGACTGATAAGGGGTGTAGAGGGGCTGCTTTTTGTTTTCTATAGATTTGTGTCCTTTGGCACATATTGCATCTATTGATAAATCTCTTTATATCTCATCATACTCTAGGCTACCAGAAGTCTCTTGTTAGTACTTCTAATGTTCAATGCTGTTCTGGATGGCCTGCATCTGGTACATCATGGAACTCCTGAATAATTTGTCCTCTTAGTTCATCCTACAGTGGAATTTAGACTCATCCTTGGTGATAAATTAAGCTATTTATTTCAGAAAACCCTTTTAATGGGTCTTTCAATCTTCTGAGTATTTTAGTTTTCTTAGTATTACAGTTTCAGATTTATTGCTCTATATCTGCACTGATGAGGATTTTGAAACATGTCTCTTAGAGTAATACCATGGACATCTCTTCTTGATCTCTTACCATCACCTTCTCTTTTGGAACATCAATTATGTTAGAAATTAGTATATGTTCTGTATGATGTCTATGCTATCTGGTCTGAATTTATTTGCTAGTCTTTATGCTGAAGACACCACCATACTGTCTAATAATGAAAGTTTTGATCCTGACACTTTCAACACTCAAGTAGAAGCAGTCATTATGAAAATATCCACTAACAAGAAGTGCAAGAAGAGAAAGACTACCTCTTCTCCTAAAGCCATTACTCCTGGTAGTCTTGAATCTTCCATTATACTGCCCACTCCTATACCTTCCATGCTAGCTACTTTTTCTGTTCTTGTGATATTACATGCTGCTCAGTTCCTCTTGTCATCTTCTCACAAGTTTTTAGTATCTGAATGGGTATTTTCTGACTTTGCCTTTCCATATGTTAGCACTCAACTCAACAAACATTACTGGGATACTTT
>KQ962404.1:69857-85576 GCA_001563735.1 Leucoagaricus sp. SymC.cos | reverse complement strand
GGGCCCCCAGGAAACCCAGCGACCGCCGAAGAGTGGCCGCACTGTTCTTATCCTCCAGGGAGGTGCGCAAAGGAAAACACCCGAGGGTTCTCTTTGCAAAACTCAAGCAACTCCTCCCAAAGCTTGGGGAAGTGTTGAAGAGGACCAAAGTCAGTGCACTCGGTCAACACATGCTCACAAGTCTGTACACGAGCAGACCCGCAGGGACATGAAAAATCGTCAGAGAGCTTAAACTTCTCCATTGTTGTCAATGAAGAGGTTTGGTAGAGACTGTAATGGTGAGAGAGTTGGTGGGTGATTTTGGGCATTCACTTGTGCAGTGATTTCTGGGTTAGGCTGTGAGGCTGGTAGAGTAGGTGGTTAGTTGGGTGTACTGGGTATTGGGGAAGTAGGTACTAAGTAGGAGTGGCTTTTGAAGGATATGAGGTTACAAGGTGAGTTTTCTTGATCTTTTGTACTTATTGAGGAGTCATTTAACTGTTTTGAGATATTCAGCAGGTTCCCAAGTGTTTTCAGAGTGTGGGTAGTCTTTCTACTTGATAAGAAAGTGAGTCTTCTGTTGGATATCCTTGTGGTTAAGGATAGCTTTGACTTCATAGGTCTCTTTGTCCTGTTCTAAGTCAGGTGATGGTCTAGTGAACTGTTGTCCATAGAGGAAGGTTTCTTTATGTGGTATTAACAAGGAGGAGTGGAAGACATTATGGATCTTCCATGTCAGCAGTAGTTTAAGTTTAAGATTAACTGGGGAGATTTTCTGGATAATCTCAAATAGGCTGTCTCATCTTTGGCAAAGTTTCCTTGTTAGAATGTCTAATTTGAGGTGTTTGTTGTTAAGTCATACAGTGTTTCCAATTTGATAGGTTGGAAGTTGTAAGTGGCTGGTGTATTTCATCATTGCTTCTTGAGTGGAGTTATGAGCATGTAAGGCTTTCTTTCATATTTGGTTGAGGTGTTCTATTCTGTCATCAGCAGAAGAGGATTTAGTGGGCTTGATGGTAGAGAGGAACAATTTCAGAGATTCTCCTTATAGTAATTGGAAGGGAGTTTCACTTCTTCCAGCATGGAGTCAATTATTGTGGATGTATTTATATAAGGAGAGATGTTTACTCCACTGATGTGGGTCATTAGCTGTGAAGATTGCTAGATACATTTTGATTTCTTGGTTGAATCATTCTGTTGAGCCATCTGTTTGTGGGTGGTATATACTAGAGTAGATGAGTTCTATTTTTAGGGCCTGATGTAGAGCTTTCATCAATCTTGAAGTGAATCTAGGGTCACAATCAGAAATAACTTTATCAGGAAGTCCATGTTTCCTAAAAAGATTGTCAATCAGAAGTTGTACAATGTCTTCTGAGGTTGCCATTTTTGTACTAGGAGTTAAAATTAGTCCCTTTGTTAAGCCATGGTCCACTATAGCTAATATTGCATTGAATCCATTTGATTTCAGTAAGTTGGTGATTAGATCCATTGAGATTTGTGTGTAAGGACATGTCATTTTGGGTTCTTCAATTAGGATCATTGGTGGTTTATCTGGTCTACAAATGATTTTGTTGGCTTGGCAACTGGTGCAACCAGTTATGTATTCCTATACATAGTTGTGCATAGTGGGCCAGTAGGTGTATTCTTGTAGTTTTCTAAGCATTTCAGCTTGTCCAGAGTGTCCTGTGGTAGGGTGGTCATGGACTAATCACAGTATTTACTATCAGAGATTTGTATCATTTGGGATTATGATTCAGTTTTTGTAATAGGCCAGCTTTTCTCTGGAGTTTGATGATATTTCTAATAGATCTTGTTTCTGTTCAATCTCTTTCTTCAGGTCTTCTATAATGAAGTTGAGAAATTTAGGGGTTATCATCATGATTTGGTGGTTGTCTTTTTTATTTGGTGTGAGATCAGGTCTTCTTGTAAGGCTTTGCCTTACAGTGATTAGAACTTAACCTTATCACACCAAAATACAGTAAGCCTGGGTCATATTGGGTATGTACTATATAGTGTAAGAGTAAGGTCAGCTCCTAAATAGAGACACTGACCAGAGTATATAATACTGTATTAGGTAACAATTGATGGTGACAAGACATCAGTATTTTATGTTCAATAAAGATAATATACTGAAAAGACAGAATAGACAAGAATAATGGCCATTATAAGGGTACAACCCTTACACATCCCCCATTGAGACCATAATATATAATCTAAGACTTGGATGGGTAAAAGATTAATATCCTTTACAATGAGAGATGCCAAGTAGTCAAGATAAGATACTTTGACAAGAAATGATATTAATAGTGATAGTAGAGTGAGGTGACAAGAGATCAGAAAATGGTTAATGAGAAACAGGTATGGGCCCTTGAGGAGTGAGTTCACTATCTTTGGGTGAGATGGTATGGTTGAAATCCATGAACTCAGTGGGAGTAGGTAGGGTGTTAACTCTACCCATGTCCTCAGATAGGGCATTGGCCCCTTCAGGAACCATGTCTGTAGATGATACTCTAGCTCCAGTTAGAGTGGAGACTGAGGATCCAGCCTTGGTCATAGGAGTGTCAACATCCAAGGATAACAATGACATAGTAGACAGTTCAGTTGGAACTGTTGATGAGAGAATAGATGGAGGAGGGTTGAGGGATTGGTGATCAGCAGAATATTATCACAGATTGAGGTGGGTGATGTAGGGTAATTCTTCAATTTTCAGCCACCCCTAATAGTACCATGAGTCTGGGTGTTGGCATTGAATGGCATATTTCTCCTCAAATAGCCAAAAACAATGGAGGTCTTCATCAGATGGGTGTTTTTACCCATTCCACTCCAGGATTGCCAGGAGAACTCCATTCTGTGCAAGGCAACTGAGTTGCTTGTTATCATAGTGATCATATAGATCACAACTAACAGTGTCTCCTCAATAGGCATGGTTCATATACTATAGGCCATACAAGTAAGCATAGTCTACCCATAATATGGATATCTGGTTATACATTAAGATGTGTCCAATATTGAACAGGCTCAAGTTACAAGCCTGTGAAGGGTCTATGACAATGGGGCTAAGCAAATAGGTAGGCCTGAGTTGTGCTTAGAATGGAGCATCTGGGTGATGCTTATTGTACTCCTCAACCATCTCTTGATAGCACCCAGACATAGATAAGAATACTGTCATCATTCTCATGAATAATGAGGTAGATCCACTATTGGGGACAAGTGCTTAACATAGTGCATATCCTAATAAGCACTGATAGTGTATTAATCTTCAGGCTTCAAATAGGATGCCATTCATAGTGTTGGATACCTCAGGGTTGTAGTACAGAAGGAACCAGAGAGCCACAGTATTGAGATCAAAGAACTTGGGCACAAACAGGGTGGATAATCCAAATCTACACTGATCCCAGGATGCTAGGATAGTTTCTCCTCAACTAGGTACCAGACATTGTAATAGTCATTCAAAATAGAATAACTCCTGAAGTATATCTCCAGGCCCTACTTCAGCATTGTATCCTCATTGATTTAGTATATAATTCATCAAGTCATCTCAATGAGTGGTGGTAGTCATTTGAGCTATATAGTGTAGCTCTTGTAGTAAAAGGAATGTGTTTATATGCTAATTTATTGAATTTTGTGCATTTTGCACAAAATCAATTAAGTCAGATACCTGTTGTGGGGTTGTAGGTATCCCATGAGAGAATTTGTGCAGGAGGTTATTTTTTGGGATGTTGGCAATCCTGAATGTCCCTCTATTAGATTCTCATTCAGAGGCTGATCAAGCCTCATATCCTGTCTATACAATGTTTGTTTTCTGACTATGGTATATGCAGAACATCAGAGCCCTGTGCATGCTGTTGTTGCATATGAGTACTTCAGTACCCTCAGTAGGGCAGACTTCCCACATGTCTAGAATCACACTGTTCACCCCCTGGTTATTAGGTAGATTTACCCTCCTAGGTGGAGACTGCTTGCCCTTCTTGCTCTTCTTGGCCTTTTTACCTTTGCTGATGATGGCTGCATCATTGTCAGAAGATTTGTATTCTTCAGAATCATCCAAAGAGTTGAATATAGGGATAGGTGTTGATTGGTCTCATATCACTGGGGGTTCTGGATCAACTGATCTAGAAAGGGTTACTCAGATGGAAGTGCTGAAGTTCAAGCCAGAGAAATAGTCAGGTCCTCTCTGAGGTTCTCTTGGTTGAACCTCATCATATGGAAGCATGTCAATTTCCATCTGCAGTGGCAGTAGTAGATAACATGGCAGCACAAGTTGCTGTCAGGAGGATGATGTGACTGCTGGAGGAGATAGCTGTCTCCTCACCAGACATGATAAAGGAGCATGTGTGCTCCTTACTAGCTGTTTTTATTGTGAAGGAGCAGGATTGCTCCTTGACTGTGTCACTGTAGTTGCTGGTGGTGGTGGCAGGATTGGCACTGTGACCATAGGTCAGTAGTTGAATTCAAAATTTTCTTCTTTCTTGTCAGCTGGCCTTGTTGATTGTGAGATATTCCTGTATTTAGCAGGGTGTTTGTCATCTTCTTGTTAGGCCAGCGCTTATATTTGACCCTTCAGCTTGTTTGCATAGCATTTATAGAATACATATTGCTCAGTTAGACTGGCTAATTTAGCCAGTATGATGGAGAATGTCTCCACACATGCAATATGTCAATGGTCATCAAATTTGAGTTGATATATGAGGTCCATTAGAATCCCCACATCAATCATTTGGTGAATGAGGATTTGTGTTTTCTCTCGTTCCCAATCCATTTCACATTCAGGAGGCTCCTCTTGAGCCTTACCTTTTTCTTTGTCCTTAGACAGTGCAGGCCTACTCTCTGATGTGGGAGGCAAAAAATATGTTGGGTTCTGTGGAGGATTCACATTAATCCTCTGCAGCTGTGGTTGTTGCCTTGAGGGCATCAATGTGCTCTTGAGTGTATTCACATACACTTGGGCAGGTGCATTATTTGGGTGTTGATAGTATAGCAGTTGTTCAACCATTAGCATTGGCATATATGGCTGGTATAGTTGTGGATATCCATACATTGGCTGTTTGTAATATGGTGGGTATAAGTACCCATATGTCATTGGGTTAAATTGCAGCAGCAGCAGGTATGGTTATTGTTGGGTCATTGGTTGGCTTCTTGCCTGTTTGCTATATCCAGTGGTATTTGGGTCCAATGTCATGTCCATCAGCCTTCCCTCTTCAGAACTCTGTGTGTTCTCCATATTCACAGGGTCACTTAGACCTTGCTCTAGCATATTGTCATCATGTGTTATGGGCAGGTGCTGTGTGTGTTGGTATTCATTGGGGTCCATGGTGGTGGTTGGTACTTGAAGGGCAAGTAATAATGTTCATCTCAATGTGTGACAAGTAACTGGGCTCAGGCTTATTGGTGTGTCTTCCCTATATGGCAATTCTACTTTTTCTCTGATCAGTCAACTCTTTATCTAGGGTAATTGAGCAATTTTGGATACTTCTCTAAGTTCTATATATCTGTCAAGGGCTGTAAGGTCCTTGCAAGCTTAGTATAGCTCCCAGGTGATATTACCAGTACTCTAGCAAACCTCAAATTTGAGGTTCTTGTTATTATAGCCATTAAATTTATGGCCAATCAATTCATCAATGAACTATTTATGTTCATTATTGATCCCAAAGTCATATGGTTCAAGCTTAGTTCAGTCAGAAAATAATGCATCATTTGATGCATTATAGGGTTTTAGCAATGACACATGAAACATAGGGTGTATTCTACATTTTATTAGTGCTGGTAGTAGTTCGAGGCAATAGTTTGAAGACTCAGGCCTCACCTCTACTATCCTGAATGGTCCTATATACTTGGGACATAACTTATTAGATGTTCCCTTAGGTAGGTTCAAGTTTTTTATTGCTAGATATACAAGGTCATTGACTTTGAGGTCAGGTTTAGATAATCTGTGTTTATTTGCTTGTTGGGTTTGGAGTACTCTTGATTTGATAATTGCATTATGTACTACTGCTATGTTCCTTAGGACCACTTTGGCAAATTTTTTGATTCCTTGAGGGGGTGAGTTGTTACCCCTAACTTCTTTTATCATACTAGGCATGTAGCTACCATTCAATTCAAATGGTGCATATCCTGTTGATGCAGATATATTAGAGTTTATTATAAACTCAGTTAAGGGTACTTTTTCTACTCAGTTCTTTTGGTCATAGCTTACAGTCACATGGAATATTTGTCTGATGTTCTTGTTTATTTGTTCAGTCTGTCCATCAGTCTGTGGATGGAAGAATGTGGACATTAGAAGCTTAGCTCCTAATAATTTATGAAGTTCTTTCCACTATATAGACATGAACTTTGAGTCATGATTACTTACTATCGAGTTTGGCAATCTTTGCAAATGGACTATCTCTTTCATATATATCTATGACAATTTGGATGTGCTCATTCACATGTACACTGGTATTAAGTGCACCATGCTAGTCATGTGGCAGATCATGATCCATAGATAATTGTGTCTCTTCAACTTGGAGAATGGGCTAATGAAGTCCATTCCAATAGAGTCCCATAGTTTGGTAGAAATCAGTAGAGAGTGTATTTCACCTCTTGGTTTTGTAGTTGGTGCCTTGGTATGTGCACATATTTCATAGGACCTATAGAATTCTCTGCAGTCCTTTACCAATTTCAGCCACCAATACTATCTATAGAGGTATTCCCCAGTATGTTAGTCTCTAAAGTGACTAACAATTTCATATGCCTTGTCAATCATTTAAGTAATGATCTTTTGATTATTAGGGATACATACTATGTCCTATTCTACATTAATTTGTTTGTGAATAATACCATCATTGTTGATGGTAAAGTCTCTGTATTTGGTCAGTGATTCCTTTACCACACTAAATATAGGATCTTTGTCATATTCTAATTTAATAAAGTCTATAATCTCATTGGTCATCTTGATCAGTGGATTCTCTCCATCAGTGCCTGATATCAAGTCTCCCAGAGTGAGATTAGGCTGATCTCAAGGATCTGGGTAGGCTGGTTTCTCTAACTTAGCAGCTTGCTGAGCTGCCTCCTGAAGCTCAAAAGCTTTGATCTCTTATTGTTTCTGTCTTTCACAGAGGCAAGTGCTTTGATATAGGTTTTCATCATTAATGGTGTTGATCTGTACTATGAGGTCATTAACCTCATCAACATGTTGCTGTGGCAGATCATCTCCTTGGGGATTGATTCTGTAATCAACTTGAACATAGTCTCCAGGAAAGTGTACCTCTTCTGGTTTATCACTCTCATAGTATCTGGACAAACAGTTGGCAATTTTGTTCAACTCTTCCTTCACATAGGTGATGTCAAAGTTGAACCTCAACATATAGTCCATCCATCAGCATTGTCATGCCAATAAATGAGATTGAGTTTTGAAGAACTTGAGTGTTTTGTGATCTGTGATCACATGGATTCTATATCCAAGTAGTTTATCTTCCCACTTCATTAATGCTTCCAATATCACAAGTGTTTCCATTTCATGAACAGCATAGTTTTGCTGCACTAGTGTGAACTTCTTGGACATGAATCCTGCAGGTCTGCAGTCAGTCCACAACAGTTCTTGGCTATACATAGCTCTAATCCCTGTCTTTGATACATCACAAATAACCTATATTGGGTCCTTGTTATGAGCATCTACTGGTTTAATAACTGGGGTTTTTTCACATATTGCTTTGATTCTGTCAAAGTATCATTGATGCAGTGGTCTCCAATAGAATGGAGTCTTATTCATTGTCATAGACATAAGCAGCCCCATATACACTGTAACATCTGGCAGGAGGTTGGACAGATAATTTATTAATCCAACAAATCATTGGATGTCATGATAGTTGTGAGGGATGTGCTGTTCCCTCAGTTTATGGAGCTTATCCAGATCAGGGTAAATACCCTTATTGTTGATTATGTGGCCTAGGCATTCTACATGTTTAGTGTAGAGGTCACATTTTGACTGCTTGATGTATAGCTGCTGCATCCCTTCTTTCCCACACACTACCATCATTATTTGTGGTCCTGGTTATGTCTTAGTTCACTATGTCTGATACCAGTCAGTATATATGCAGTCTGAAGAATTGTCCTTGGGATAAGGATGTCAAAGTTGAGTCTGAGGCTGAGATGTCAAGCCTGACTCCATCACAGGGGGGTGATGCCAAGATGGCAGGCCCCTCTACTCCTTGTGCATCAGTCCTCCCAGCTGGGCCACCCAATCCTGTCACACCTGTCCCTTGCAAGGGCAAAGGCAAGAAGAAGTACAGCTTGGTTGCTGCTGAGCTCACTCCTCCTCCTGCTCACTTGGCACCTTCTGCATCATACCCTACTACCTCTGCCTCTCCAGTCTCCCCCTCCCCAGTTACTGGTGCCTTGTCCTTTGGGGTAAGTATTTTTGCTCCTCTTGTTTGTCCTCTAGCCCCTGGTGATTAAGGCTATCAACCTCCTAACCCCTCCACTGATTTTGTGTGGAGGATTACCATTCTTAATAATTCCCTCACAGCCTTTGCTGGCAAGCCTTGGCATGACAACTGGGATCTTATGCACTTTGCCTGCACCCTTTCTGTTACAGTGGGGTATATTTTTGCTTTGCAAGGGCATGTTATGCCCTTCGATGACTCTCTCAATATGCCCACCTTGGTTTCTGCCCTGTGTGACATGTTATCTTGTGATGCTCCACAGCATCCTCCTCTGACCTATGGAACAGCTGACTCAGCTACTCCTGCCCCTCCCTCTCTATGCATGGTCCCCTCTCAGAGGCCACTGCCTGTTCTTCCCTAGCTCCTAAGCCTGCCCCTCCTCCTAGGCCCACTCAGTCTGCCAAGTGCTCCCCTCCTCCCTCCAGTGTCAAGCATAGTTTTGCTGACATTGTTTGCAATGTTATGTCTTTGGTCAACTTGGCCAAGACTGTTCTCACCCTCCTATCTAATTGCATTATTGCGATGCATCAGGCCTCCATCCCTCCAGTGCTTCCTAAGCATAAGATCAAGTCCACTGTCCCTGGTCCCTCCTGGTATCAGGTTCTTGTCAAGATCAACCCACTCCCCTCTTCTTTGCAGTTCCTAGCCTTGGTTGGGGCTACCAACCATTCCCTCAGCAAGAGTGACCTTTGGGTTGATTCCTACCACTTTGCTTATGGGGGGATCTCCCTTCTCACCTCTCATGTCGCCATCTAGGTTGAAATAGACCTAGTTAAGTCTAGTGTCCAGCACCTCCTCTCTTTTGCTGAGGATGGAGTTGAGGCCTCCCTTCCATGCTCATGGTCTTACCTTAAGATTGTCAATATTCCTTTTTTCAGGGCAGATGGTCAGCAGATCACCACCTCTGACATATGGACTGTCATGGGGAAGTCCCACATGGCTAGTTCCTTTACTCTTGTAAATAGCCCTAGGGCTATACACAACTCCTAATGTGCCAATACCACCACTGTGTGGTTCAATGTTCTTAACTCCCAGTCAGGTGCTGCTCCTAAGCACCTGATTGGCACCTCCTTTTAGTTCAGCCCAGCTTCATGTTTTGTGCAGGTAGCCCACTCCCACTTCAGTGTTTCTCTGTGTCAGCATTGCTGGTGCTGGGGACACTCTACTCACATCTGTCATTCTCAGTCCCCTCGATGCCCCCAGTATGCTGGTCTTCATACTGAGGCCAGTCACCATGATCATGCTTCCTGCTGCAGGGGTAACTCCTCTGCCAAGCTGCCTAAGGAACTGACCCTGGCAGGAGCCCCATACCCACATGCCACATGCTATGTGAACTGCTCAGAAGAGCATCTATTGGCTCTTGTGCTTTGACATGGACCTCACATCACCAGTCAGTCATCACTTTATCTTCTACTGAAGCTGAGTATATAGCACTCTCTGAAGTCTCATGTCAGTTGATGTGAATCTTTTTTTTTTAAAAAAAACTCAAAAATTTATATACCGGTGCACAATAGCAGTCCAGTTGCAATAACTACAATAGTATGCTACAATTACACTATGAAGAACTGAAATCCCTCCCAGCTCAGCTGAATATGGCAGTCTATACCCAAAATAGGCCCTTTCTATACCCAGAGGTGGACAAAGAGCAGGTAGGATCCCTTGCCCTCACCCCTACACAAAACAGGCAATGAGCACTAAGGAGCAGCTAGCACAGCCCCCATCAGCTGCCAATGCCAGACCCCTCAAGAACCCTAGAGGGTGCCCAGGAAACCCAGCAACCGCCAAAGAGTGGCCATACCATTCTTATCCTCCAGGGAGGTGTGCAAAAGAGAACACCTTAGGGTTCTCCTTGCAAAATTCCAGCAGTTCATCCCAAAGCTTGGGAAAGTGCTGAGAGGGACTGAAGTCAGTACAATCAGTCAATATATGCTTATGAGTCTGCAAACAAGCAGACCTACAAGGGCAAGAATAATCATCAGAGAGCTTAAACTGCTATCTAAACTCCCTGATAGGTGCATGTTTCAACACCACCTAGCATACCCTGGCACAGGTGGGTGAATCATGCAAATACTTAAGCCATGTACCCCCAAAGAGGTAAGTAGGCATTAAACACTTGCCCCCAACATCAGTAAAGTGCAAAAAATCTCTCTTGGAGGAGCTTGATGAAGTGAACTGCCTAGTCCACTCATTGTGACAAGCCTGAGCCTCAGCTGTATGAATATAATTAAGAGTAGTGAAGGGTGATTCCCCCACCAGCACCTTGAAGGACCACATGATGTAAAGGCTACTCCAAAAAGAAGCAAACCTGTATAAACACAAAGGTGTAGGAGGGATCCTCCCCCAGCCACCTTTGCAAATGATGACAGATGAGCAAAGCCTGAGTCTGCCCACTGCTGACTGATGGGTCCACCACCTGCTGAGCCAAAGCAGGGTGATTGGTGAACAAGACAACATGATAGGTGCCCTTCTGTGCACATGCAGAGAAGACCCCCATCTGAATAGCATGAAGCTCCACATCCAGAGCTGTCACCCTGCCAGCAGCCTGGCAGAATTGCTGAACTGGCACCCCACTTGCCCAGACCCAAGCAGCCAAAACTGCCTGGAATGCCCTGTCTCAGCCTACAGAAGTATCTGTGGCCACCACAATGCAGTTGTCATGTACAGACACCCTATCAAGCTTTGCATTCAAAACCTGTAAGATGTTGACATCCTCCTCCTTAGAGTCAAACTCAACAATCCATATGCAATCACCAAAGTGATCCAGAAGACATCTCCCAGGATGAGCATCTGAGGCATCAGGCTTGAATGTCTCCAAGGTGACAGGAATAGAGTGATATGCAAGGGTATCCACAACAGCCAACCTAACCTTCTCAACTGAGCAGCCAAGCCAAGTAAAATAATACCAATGAGGATCAGTACCAGGAAACTGTCTCGTGCCAAGCAGCTGCTTGGTTGAGTGTGTAGGTGACAGAGTAAGGACCCAATATGCTGCTTGGGACATCAACTTCCTAAGATGTAAATAGATGGGGATGAGGCCTGCCAATGCCTCAACCCCACCCAAAGGGGAGGTGTGAAAAGCACCCATGATCCAGATTGCAGCCCAACACTGCATCTTGTTAAGAGAGGTGAGATGAGGCTTATGAGGATAAAGCCCATGACACCAAAGATAGAAGCTATATGTGGCAATAGGCACCACACACAACTGGTACAGCAAATGCTTCTACTTTGGAGAGAGACCCCAGAGCAAGTTCCCCAGCATCCCCATGGCACAACCCATAGAGATAGCCTTGGTAGAATAGTAGTAGACATGCTCATGAAAAGTGAGCTGCCTGTCAAAATAGAAGCCCAAGTACTGCCAGAACAGCTTGGGATGTCACCACTTTGATCAGAGGTGGTTGGCTGAAAAGTCAGCCTCTTCAAACAGGCAGGAGATGTTCCAGGAGGATTCCCAGAAGATAGTGGAGGCTGAGTGCAAGGGTAGGCATGTGCTAGGCCATTGCCACTGAAACCAAAATACCAACAAGGCCCTCATTGCTTATTGAGGAGGAGGATGTTAGTAGAACTCTGATCATGATGGATGTATTCTACCTTTTAGTTGTACTGTAGTTATGTAGTCACCTTTGGATGTACTTGTCACAGTATTCCAGGCTACTAACCTGGGCACAGACTGCTACCACGCACCATGTAATAAATTTGTAATTTTTTTAAAATAAAAAAAAAAAAAAAAAAAAAAAAGATGTATAGCTGCTGTTCACACAGCCTACCAAACACAATCGCTAGATGTGTCTGGTGTTCCTCTATGGTGTCTGAATAGATAAATATATCATCTCAATAAACATGTACACATATACTGAGCATGTCATGGAATATAGTGGTCATTAACCATTAGAAGGTTACAGGCACATTGCAATCTCCTTGCTGTATTACATTGCTAATGTATATTCCTGCAATGGTTGCAAAGGCTGATTTCAATACATCTTCTAGTTGGATGCATACTTGTTCATACACATCAGCTAGATTTATTTTTGAGTGATATTTTGCTCTAGCTAAGTCTTCTTGGATAACTTCTTGGTCTAGCAAACGAGTGACATCCTTTATGGTATTGTCATTGCAAAATCTTGCATCTGTGATGGTCCTTAGTTGACCATCTTTCTTTAGTACACAAAGAAGTAGTGCAGCTTAGTCTGTAGAGCAGGGTTTCCACTATTTGGCTCTTATATACCTCATGAGTTTGTTATGAAACTCATCTCTTAGTGATCGAGAGCAGTGAGGCAGATGGTATTTATACCTTTTGTTCTTGTTGATCAATTTTATTTTGTGGTTTACTTCATAAAATGGTGGCAATTTCTCTGGTAGACCCTGCATGATATCCTGGTTCTCTTCAAACCACTTTTTTCTCAATACAGATATGTCAGACTTCTTATACTTGTCAGGTGGCTTCTTCACCTAACAGCTATGTCATTTCTCCATTATGTGAAAATTTCGCAGTTTTGTCTCTGAGTCATTCTCAATAGGAAGTCTGGTCATGAACAAACTGAATATTTGTTCTCTAGCCAGTTCCTGGCAATAAAATGACCATGTAAATTCCTGAAGTCCTAGGACCTCTCTTTCTGCAGGACACATGTATCCTGTTGATGGTGGTAGGACATCTCCTGGGTGTTTCATTTCCTATATACCACATACCATGGCATTCTATTTGTCAGGCATTTGAGCATCATAATACCACTTGAATTGTGGTAGTCTTGTTGGAGTGTCATACAATTTATGCTCATCTACTATGGCCATGAGATCCCAAAAGGCCTGTCAAGGCTCTCCAGTTGGCCTAGAGAATATATATGTACCCTTTGTGGTTGGTAATTGCTGTTGTTCTTGAGGTAGTTCTATCTCTTTAATCTTATTTTTTTGTTGTTTTAACAAAGTTTGTTCAGGTTTTCAAGGTTTTCTTTCCTCATTTTCCCCTTCTTGAGAATCCTTTAGGTTCTTGACATTTTCCAATATATGCTTTGAATCTGTTGGTATCTTATCACCAATGTGGCTACCATGATCTTCTCAAAGATCCTCTACTGATGTTTGTCTGACTTGTCCTTGATGAACATCCTGAGAGAGTCATTTCTTCCCTCCTTTCTCTACTGCTTGATGATGTCGCAATTGACTGTCAGATTCACCAGCTATGTCTACAACTTTGTAGACTTGACTTCCCATTCCTACTTTGTTCTTAACAAAGTCAAGTACAACATTGTTGGCTCACATAAACAGCATACCAATAATCATATCATAGCAATCAAAGTTTGCTACATCAATATATGTTTTAATGGGGACATCCCCTACTTTTATCTCAATGTTAGCTCTGAAATTGATAGTTGAATGGCTTTCAACTGTTCCCAATTGGAGCATATGTGGGTCCATGAGGTCATGGACTTTGATTCCTGCTACATGAGCAAAGCTTGGGGTTATGCCCATAGTGGTACTACCCAAGTCCCATAACATCCATGCACCTATGCCATTGACATCTATCAATGTAGCAAGGCATTGCTTCTTGCTAGGTTTTGCTTGAGGACACATTATTTTGTTCTTATGCTTAAGGAGAGTTACTCTCCTTATTTTAACTTTTTTACTCTCATTCTTTTTCCTCTTGTCTTCTGGGGTGAGAGATGGCTCTACAGTGAGCCCATTAACAATGATTTCATCATCATTTGCATCTTGGATCATAGCTCCAAACTTGTAGTCTTTGTCTATATTGGATCTATAGTCCAACTCAATAACTTTGACTTCAACATATTCATCCTTGCTAGATTTGGCTTCCTGAGGCTCATTATCATCAGCCTCATTGTTGTTTTCATTTGGTAGATCCTCTCTAGATCCACTGTCTATATAATTTAAACCATCATCTCCTTCTGTGATGGTATGTGTGGCTTTAAGATAACTTTTACCTTTGTTGTCTTGGGGGCATTTATCTGCCCAATGGTCAGTGCCACTATATTTTTGGCATGGCCCTGCCACACTGGGTCCAGGGCCAGCCTGGGATGATGCCTTATTGGCATACCTTGGATGGTCCTTCAGTTTCTCAAAGGACACATTCCTTCTATAGGGCTTATTGTCTGGCTGTCTGCCAGACTTTCTAGGTATTGAAGGACACCTTAATTCATTGGCTGGTATCCTATCATGACCAGCTGAGATCTTCTTTGGTACCCAAGCTGTTTTCAGCTTGGAGGGGTTTTTTGGAACTGTTTCTGAGTTCATATTGCTTATTCTTCCCTTGATCTCTTTTTGGAAGAAAGCACTAACATCTTTATGACATTCATAGTTGAGTACATGCTCAATGAAGTCTTTGATGCTGTTCACTTCAGGAGATAGTCCCTTGTTAAACATGAGATATTCAGACATCATGCTTGGTATACCTTGTATGAATGTCTGAACTAAAGAGTAATTGTCAGGGTATATAGCCATCACCCTTGTATAGTCTAGTATGTGATCATAGAAGGTTTGAATACCTTCTACTGCATACTTCACATTTTGGAGGCTCTTACAAGCTTTATGCATTGAGGTCAGTCTCACAAACTGGTTATATAGAGCTATTATTATGGATTTGAATGTCTAATCATATTTACTACAATTAATACTCATAACATGTCAATTATACATGTCCTTTGCTTCACCAATTAAGTGATATTATAGTGCAAATATATGGGTCATATCCATATTATCCTCTTGTAGGTTATTCAAGTTCCCACCTAGTCTTTTCATCAAGAAATTGATGCACAAATTGAGGACAAAGTCCTCAAGGTTACTGTATTTTGCACTACCACCATAAGTTATGGTGGCCTTTTCTGAAGGCTTACTCAGCTTATAGCCTTCTGGTAACATTATTCTTTGTGCTAAGTATTGATTGATTGTTCACTCTAGTTGATTGTACATGGCAGTGTTGTATTGCCTGTGGGTTTCTGCAATCCCAGGGCTGGATTCATCTGGTGCCATATCTCTAAATAAGAAGTATTATCACTCCTTACAATATGGTGTGCCAGGCTGATATGTCCCTCTAAAGAGGGATCTGAACTCTTGTCTCTTATCTTCAGGTGCCACATCACCTGCATCACTGCCTTCAGTTGGTACCAACATATATATGGTCTTTTTAAGGGTCTCCTGTTGTCTCTTTGCCAGGGTGCTGGTGACTGGGTTTGCAAACAATGGACCATTACCTTTGCTATATTCTGGCTTGGGTAGTCCTGCACCCAATGACTCAATCAGTATATGACCTTGGAATATAATCCCTTGGTCATTGATATTTGAGGATCTGTAATTTTGGATATCCTCATTATGCAT